>JAAGAY010137992.1:0-15691 GCA_011801015.1 Ardeotis arabs | reverse complement strand
ACCACATCAGGTTGCTCAGAGCCCCGGCCAACCTGGCCTGGAATGTTTCCAGGGATGGGGCATCCACCACCTCTCTGGGCAACCTGGGACAGTGCTCCACCACCCTCAGTGTGAAAAAATTTCTTCCTTATATCCAGTCTGAATCTGCCTCCCTCTATTCTGAAACCATGACCCCTTGTCCTGTCACAGCAGGCCCTGCTGAAGAGTCTCTTCCCACCTTTCCTGCAGCCCCCTTTGGGCACTGGGAGGCCGCTCTCAGCTCTCCCCGGAGCCTCCTCTTCTCCAGGCTGAACAGCCCCAGCTCTCTCAGCCTGGCCTCACAGCAGAGCTGCTCCAGCCCTCTCAGCATCTGCGTGGCCTCCTCTGGACCCTCTCCAACAGCTCCACGGCCTTCTGATGTTGGGGGCTCCAGAGCTGGACGCAGCGCTGCAGGGGGGTCTCACCAGAGCGGAGCAGAGGGGCAGAATCCCCTCCCTCGCCCTGCTGCCCACGCTGCTGGGGATGCAGCCCAGGATGCTGTTGGCTTTCTGGGCTGTGACCGCACGTTGCCGGCTCATGTCCATGATCTGCAGGCACAGTTGGGCGACTGACACAAAGATGAGAAGTTTTATTTGGTTCATGAGGTCATGGTGATGTCACACTGAGAAAAGGCAACTTAAAGTGCAAGGGAGTGAGCTCCATGTCGTGTGGGAGATGAGGCAGAACTGGGTAGGTTGAAGATGGCGCGATCACACTGTCTATGGCAATGGTTAGGATAGGCTTGGGGTCACAGCAACCTGCACCGTTTAGGAAAGGAAGCCACCCCAGCATCTAAATTCTCAACTTTTCTACCCAAAACAGAGTTCAGAGCAAGGCCCTCAAAATCATCTCCAAAGCCAAAGCACCTTTACAGAGTCCAGCAGCGTGTGCCCAGGGCCACACAGCCGTGAAGCCTCTTAGATCAATACTGATGGGTGTGATCAGTTCCTGGTTCAGGTTACTGAGTCCAGCAGAAATTTGAACCCAACATTTTGGGTATGTTCCTCTAGGAAAAAGTAGCCATTCATGGGGAGGAAAAATACAGGACAAGCTGCTCTCCTCTTTCTCCTCTCTTTTTCCCCCTCAATGAAAAATTTCAATAGGTTTCATTTCCATTTTGCATAAGATTTTTTTCCATTTGGAGAACTGTTGTGTATTATTCAAAGCCATTAAATATCCTGTAAAATCACAGTACTTACACAATGAAAAAGGACCTATTAGATCATCCAGTCTATTCATTTATGAGATTTATTAACCCCTGGTAGAGGCATCTACCACTCATCCCTTTAGGACAAACCTTGAGCTTGACTTCCCAAATGAGTGCATTCGTCTCTCTGGCCCTAATTTGCATGAGTCGTTGGTGCAGATGCATTTGCAAACCTCCTCTGTGCTCCAAATACGGATGTTTGCACAAAGAGTTGCTTGCAATGGATTCTACAAAGCCATTGTTGAAAGCTGGGAGCTGTTGGTGGTAGGGGTGGAGTAGACGTGTCCGTGGAGTAGCTGAAGGATGTCTACGTCTGAAAAGCCTCCCTACCTACTCATCCTTCCCAGCCACTCAGGTCACCCTGGAGAAGAGCTAAGCTTCCTAAAGGAGACATTTCACATGCACAGATCCCACTCTTGCCATCTGTCAGCCTTGGTGCCTTTCTCCTTCCAGTTCACTGGACCATGCTGTTTCAATTACGGCAGAGCTGCTCTCGTCTTTCAGAGCTTAGTGCTGGAGAAGAGATGGAATATTTAGGTAGGCTGGGAGGGAAGAGAGTTAAGGACCCCAAGGAGCTGCAGAATTGTGTGCTGGGGTTCGCTCTGGGTTTATTTATGATCAGTTGATCATCCATCTCTCCATCCCATCCCTCTCATGTTCTCGTGAAGCTCACCAACCAGGGCTTGTCTAGCAAGGTTAGTGCTTCCTAAAGGAGATTTCCAACATAACTTCTCCTTCTCCAGAAGCATCATCTCACACATGCAACAACTGTGCAGGCTTTATGGATGAGGGAGAGACAGTCTGCTAGCAGACACTTTAGTTTGGCTCCTCCAGGGCACAGTGCAGATGCTTTTGTCCATGCCGTGGAGAGCAAGATGGGTGGGAAGCACCCAGAGCTCACAACCATGAGGGCCAGCTCTTCAGCAGGGGCGAGCGCAGAGTTACTGTTACAGATGGGCACCCTGCCTGCAAATTAATGAGGCAAATCCTTGTTACATCTCGTTCTGAAGTAGGACAACACTCTTATCCCTGTTCTGTTCTGTAATACACTAGACCAACATCTCCCTGCTGTGGCTGGATGTCATGGAGAGTCTTTCTACTGTGCTGGACTGTGTTTGTGTACTGATGTGGCAGGCTGACATGACTGAGAATATAAAGGGTTAAGCTTTTCTCAACCTTTCTGGAGCAGAAGATGACCCAGATGTCCCATGTACCCCAGCTATCAAGCCTGCACCTTCTTGTGGCTCTGGGGACAGCTCTCATCTATGACACTGAGATGGTGTTAGAGCATCTTGCTGCTTGCTGGTTTTTGAAGGAGGATGTTCAGGTGCCTCCTAAGATGGACTGTCCACCAGCCTGTGCTCCAGGGCATGTGGTGAGGACTTGAGTTAAATTCGACCCCATGAACAGCCCTACTGGGGGCTGAAACATGGGTATGGGCTATAGGAAGGCACAGATACAAGAAGCAGTCAGCTAATTAATTCCCACATGGGAATTATTTTGCAAACTGGTGGCAGAAAGTTGGAATTGCAACTACGGTGGAGAGCAGAGCATTCATGAGGGCTTTGCAGAGAGTTTCTTGATAGCCATGAGCAGGTCACCAAAGCTTTCTATGTCCTAGCTTATCCATTTAAGCAGGGCTTGCCTCAGACTGTTCCAGTATCTAATAATACTAAAAGAACCTCATGTCCCTAAAAAAAATACCTCATAAGGATGTGAAAGGGCTTGGTAGCAGTTAATTTTTGAGTAACATCTGGCCATTTGTTCACTTTCCCCACTGATTTCTGCAGGGCAAAACCGGCCAGCCTTGTTCAAGCATCTCCGACTCCAGTTTCCAGCCTGTGGAAATGTATTTCTGCATGAATTTTCCTGAAAAGCCTCCGGATTTCTGCATCCATAAATTTTGCTTTCTGTCTTTAGCCTGATCCCGTACTAAAATGATCCAAAATGTGCTGCGTTTCTGCTCGACCAGCCAGCCTGGAGGTTCATTGCGCATGCTGGTTTGCTGCACGGATCATTACTCCTTCTCCTGGTTTCTGCGCTTGTTTTTCCATACTAATTAGCCTTCACAAAAGCCATTTCCAGGGCAGTGTGCAAAAGCAGTCAGTAAAACTGCGTCTGTAAAGCGCAATTTCCCTGCGACTGGCTTGGGGCTGCAGCGCAGGAACCAGCTACTGGGATTTAAGATCCCAGCAACAAACCTTCCCCCGTGCCCTGGGGAATGCCACAGCCCCTGCCCGTGCCTCAGATTCCTCATCAGTAAAATTACGGTCCTGGCGCTCATTAGCAACACAGTCGTGTTCTGGAAAGCAGAGTGCCAGGTTAATTTGAAATAATTCTAATTATTTTCTGTTTTTAAAAAAAAAAACAAAGCAAGGCCATTTAGCCCCTTCCCAGTGATTTTTTTAAAGCATCTTTTAAATTGAATTTTTTTTACTTTGAAACAGCGAGTTGTCCAGGAACAGGCAGCAGCAGGGGATAAAAACAGACCCTGGGAAGAGTAATCCATTCCCATTTTCTCAGTCTCTCTCTCCACTGGTGGATCTGACACCATCATGTGTCACCCAGCACAAACTGCCACGCAGAAACCATCAGCCGTAACCGAGCCTCCCATCACAGATGGATACAGCCCCACACCGGGACTCTGAGCCTGGGAGATGAGAATGAACATGGATTTTGAGGAAGGGGCAGAGCCTTTCATACAAAGACATTTAGCGTGTTCTGCACAAGCTGTCACAGATTTGCTGGCTGCTTGGCTTTGACTCAGTCTTTATGGTTTTCATTGAGGAACAAGGGGCACTTTCTACTCCAGGGGCTGCTAACGAGGATGCTCAGCAAATGCAGTCTGTTTTCAAGGCTGAATGAGAAGAATCACAGACCTATTAGGACCGGACCACATGTATGCCCAGAGATGTCCAGGCAGGTCCTTTGCTCTAGGAAATATCTTTTTACTTGCAGTAGGTGCTCAACGTAAAGGATCTGAGGCCACCCTGGAGAGCCTCCACGTGCCTCTATGAGCCAGCTGCAAGCAGAACATCTGGAACAGTCAGGAAAAACCTTTTCCCAGGACACTCCAGAGGTGCTTAGGGCCAGCCCTAAGGGATGGAGTGGATATTGTGCGACCACGTGCCTGGCTCCTGTGCATTTCTCAACCTGTTCGTAACAACAAGCTCAGAGTTAGTAATATTTGACCCATTTATTAAAATGGACACTTTTGGGGAAAAAAACACACCTATAAGTCAAAGATTTGGTCTTTGAAGATTCTGATTAAACTGTATTCCGGGTAGGCTGCTTCTTAGGGCATTAGGGTTATGACTCATTTCCTTTTTATTGCTATGATTCACTAATGAGTATTTGTGGTCTAATATCTGCCTGGTTTTGTGTTCAGGTTTTCTTTTTGTTTCCCTTCATCACTGTTTTCAATCTGACTTCAGCTCAGCGGAAAAATCAAATCTGAAATGCTGGCAAATGTCTTCAACTCAATTAAAACCTTGATTTATACGGTGCTTCAGCTACCTCAAGAAAGACCATATATTTTCCTGATATTATGGGGAAATTACTCTGAGGCTATGAGAAAGCCAAGTTATGGTTATTGCATATTTCCATTAGCAAGGCTCTCTGCAGCTATGAGATTTTTCTTCTCCTCCTTTGCTTAACGAGAAGCGTGGACGGAAACACTGGGATGCTCAGACCTCAGCACACACAGAATTTGGTCCTCCCTGACCCCACAGTGTCTTCATGCACCCACCTAGATTCAGTGCCGCGAGAGCTGTCTGTTGCTCCCCTCCAAATACACTATTTATTTATTGCCTTTAAATCCTTAGCTGATAATTGTCTGTATTTTTGCTGTGAGTTTCAGCCTCTTTCACCCATTTCTGAGGAAGGGGCAAGGAGAAAAATGCTGTCTTACTGTCTTCCGGCTCCAATCACCGTCTCTTGGGCTGCTTTCCTCTCCCTTCCTTGCGCTCCAAGATTCCAATGTGCAGCTAAACCTTTGGTACTAAAATCTCTGATCTTCACAGGGAAAAGCTACCCGAATTTAGACAAGACTGACTAGGTTTGGGGCAAAACCACTAAATATGCTTCAGCTATTTTGCTCAGTGGGAAAATCTGGCTGCTAAATTCTTCCAAGATGCCATCTTTGAAGGACTTGGCTTGTTCCCTTCTGGACATGACAACCAAATCCCTTGGGCACTTCATGGTGCTGACTCCATCTCTCTCCTGTTGACTCCTGTCTTATCTCCTGCCTGTGACACCCAGGGTGGAATAAGGTGCTTCATTCAAAAGGCCGTGTATGAGCAGGGCATTAGATATTTCCCAGCCACTTTTCAACCTAAAGAGCATCCAAGCAATTTGAAAATGCGCTGCACTTTGTGTCTGCCGTTTGGCAATCAATGAAGGAGTGTGTGTGAACGTTGCAGGGAATAAACAGAATTTTCTGCCTTGCCAGAAAGAAGTATATTGCTCTAGAAAAGCACAGTTTTACAGTGATTACTATAAAAAAATTAATTTAAAAATAAATCATAAAGGTAATTGGTACAATTCCACATCAGCTTTGAGGTACTAATGGTAGTCAGGACCAGCCCTAGAGGATATCTCTAGACCTTCAGCAATGGGGCTGTGTTAGCGCACAATACACTTGGTTTCTGCTCTGTGAAACACGTTTTCATGACTTTGCAGCTCATTAGCGGTCCATGAACCACAGGTCAACACTGGACCAGAGCAGCGGAGCCTGCGGTTTACCGCGTGAGCCGCTTCTGGTCAGATCTGCTTATTTCTGGGGGTAATTTCTTTGCTGATGTCTCAGAATAGAGCCATAAATCATGTCCAAATGCTATTAAACACAGCTGATGTCTTCACGAGGCCTTTTGCAAGCTGATCACTCACAGCTTTAATGACTGACATGGTGATTGCTTTTATAGCCAGGATTTCCCCTCCCCTTTGAAGAAGACTAAAATTCAGTCTATGAATTGCTTCTCCTGACGCCACGACAGAAGGCAGAGGGGAAGCCTCAACCCAGCAAAGGCTTAATGAAAACAAACAAAAAATCTAATATCCAAATCTTTCCAGGGGAAGTATGTTTACTACAAGGCAAAGCACTGCAGGATTTGTGCGAAGTGGCAGAGCAGAGATACCCAAAAGTGAGCTTGACTCTCTGGGCAACCCCACGTTGGTGGGAGCGGACGGTGAGCAGCATCCAGCATCTTGCAAGCATCAGACCATGGGGCAAATGAAAAGGGAATGCCAACACACGCCTTGCAGATACCCAGCAACTAGAAAAACAGGGTAAAACTGGCTCATGCTGCCGAGCGCTTCCCCAAAGTGCCTGTATTTACAAGATTTTTCTTTTTACAGACACAGCCGTGAGTGTCCCTGCCCATTCAGAGCTGAAACTCGTATAACGAGTCCTCTGTTTTGATCGTGGGCCATATGGCCTTTCCATCTCCGTTCCCCTAATACAAATCTGTTCAGATTGTCTCAGCTGCTCAAGTATTGGGTCATTTGTGCTGGTGTAACTGCCTAATTGTCCTTTGTCACGGCTCTTCTGGACGGGATTGAGTCTTGTCAGCCGCAGTGAGTGAATTTATAGATCAGAGCATCTGTCAAAGGCTGGAGGGAGACGAGTGTCAGATGGGGAATGGACAGATGTTTTCTCATCCCTAAGCCCACAATTGGCTGCAAAATCAAGTCGTAATTCATTCCCATTACAGCATCCCAGCTCCATCCGAGCGGGGAGTATAGGGAGGTAAATATAAAGCCTCTAATAAATCCTGCCATCCCTCATCAGATGATTTACCTCGGTGGCTTTCGCAATTTAAACTGCAGCCACTGCATTTGGGGAGTCAGGACGGCTCAGCTGGTACAACGGACTTGATTTGGCTCGAGGGTCAGTGGTCCTGTTGTATGATCCCTAAGCATCTGTAACGCTCAGCATCTTCACAGTGCAAAAAAAAAGAAAGTTTGTCCAGTGTGGAGCTGTTATTTTAAAAAAATAGTCTTAGCAGAGCTTAGGTGGGTGCTGTACAACTGGTTGCCCCACACCAAAGTGTGGCCAGATACCCTCCCCAGACCCTGCTAGGTTGGAAGAAAACCATGTGCGCATGTGTGCACGCATTTGTGTGTGCAAGGGAACGGACACGTGCCCTCCGTAATTCATCAGTGTGCACATCCCTTCCATGTAATATTCACCTCCCCAGGGTGGACGTGCATGCAGTTATTTTTGGGGCACGATGGCTGCCCTAGTCCCTCTGCGAAGGACTAAGATGAGCTCGTGTGTGAGTCCTTTCCCCAGCATGAGCTCCATAACTTTCTGTTACCCCTCCAGAAATAGTGGAAGGGGCCAGTGGTTGAGCCCAGGTCACACAGAAGCTGGGTGTAGCACTGGGTTCAGGCTTAAGATGATGTCTGTAATGGTGATGCCATAATTTTATACTAAATTTTTTTGTGAGATTTCAGCCCTTCTGACCATTTTGCCATTGCCTGGGAGTGATGCCTCAAGAGCCAAGCAGACAGCAGCACAGTTCTGCCGATGCGAGGGCTGATTTTCACGGCTCTCCTGCAGCTGATCATTACTGTCATAGTACAAGGGATCTCAGTCTCTGCTAGAAGTTGCCCTTTTTCTTCATAAGTGAAATATTTTCTTCACCTTTTCCCTGACCTTTCCATTTCCTGCTTTTCATACAAAAGCCTTTAGCTTCCTTCACCAATTTTCTATAGTATTTTAGTTACAACTTATGTCAGCTCTTATCTGTCCCCATTTCTTTCCATTTTATATGGTTTTTTTAAAACAAAGAATAATCCTGTTTCTTGGCTGTGCAATAGCATCTGCACAACTTTTCTCAAAGTGACAATTCTTTCCTACAGTTTTCCATACAGTTAATTTAAATCATAATTATTCCTCCAGAAATCAGCCTTGCAGAAACACCGACTGCAGGTACAGGCGCATTCAGGTGAACCCCGCACGCAGTCTGATACTGGCTGTGACTGCCCTCTGTTTACCGAAATTAAACGTAAGAGAGTCAACATCCTTCCTCCCTAGACAGTCATCAGCTTCCAATCAGCAATTCATCTTCACCGTGAGTTCCAGAGAGCACAAAAGGGAAAGAATATTAACCCTAATTTCATAAATGCTGCTGATGGTTCCTTACCAGCTTTGTGAGCTTCCATGTCTTGAGCTTCACACAACTGGCCATTTGCACCCTTTATTTATTGCTTTTTCTCTTCTTTCACACACAGGACTGAGAAAATTTAAGAAATCTCTTGGACCTCAACATTCATAACCCCTCTTCCAGTGGATATCATTACCAGGTGAGAGCTCTTCACTTTTATATAGTGTCGTTTTGCTTCAAAAAAATATCCCACAACATCCCATCCTTGTCTTTTATGTTGAACTCCCTGCCCAGCCTTGCAGGTATGATTGATTGCTTTCCTAGGATCATGAATCTCTGTTGTTCTTTTGCTTTATACTACAAAGACATCCCCCAGTAAGGCATCATTTTTGACAGAACAATTTTTAATGTGTGGTGTGCAAGGAGGGAAAAAGTAGCATTCATAGAAGTCAAGCTTGGAACACGCCAAGCACATGGGGGCAATCAAGTGCTTTGGAGGGTGGGATATCTTCCTCTTTGTCTCCAAATGGAGCAAGCCCAGATGAACTTCACCTTCAGTCACCCACTGCTGGCATACCCTCCACAAAACTGTTTCAGGCACCGTAACGATGCTGCAAAACCATATAGCTGGCCACAGCGCTTACCCTCCCAGAAGGAGGTGGTCGGACTAGATGTTCTCCTGAGGTTCCTTCCAACCTGGGCTGCCCTATGGTCCCATGAAGGTGTTGATCTGGTGGTCGCAGTAACTCCCTGCCCAGGAGGAGCCAAACAGCCAGCAGCAGGCTCACTCTGTGCATTTAGTCCCCTCTTATCATCTTCCCTCTTAGCAGCATCTTCAGCTCTACTGCAACAAGACCAACTACTGGCATGAGAAACCAAAGCCTCACTTGCTTTTGACTCCAGTTTGCAAGCAGAGAATGCATCCATATGTGTGGAGAGGTCCTTTGCTTCTCCAAAATAAATACATTAGCAACAAAAAGTATAATACAAAGTAAAAGCAAGCAGCTTTGAAAACATGCTGTTAGCAGTCTGTTTTCCCGTCTGCCAATCCATCTGTCATTCCTCAACATACCCCTGGTACCAAACAGCTGCTCTGAAACATCTCTTCCTCAGCGGGGTTCCCTCCATAGATGTGTCAGGACTCCCGGATATATTTGAGACCAATGCACTGGTCCAGCCATTTATCCACCTCATCTCAGTAAAACTGAGAGCAATTTGTACCTGGGATGTGGCTTAAACATTTACAAACTTGTGGGTTTAATCTGTGTTGGAGGCTGGTTGCCTGTTCTCCATTTGCTCTCTAAACTCGTTTTCACAGCTGAGATACCTGTGCTTGTGCCCTCACAGAATTCAAAGAGTCTCTGCAAGCTCCAAGTTATGTTTAAAAAAAGTAATGCAGGGATTTGGTGGCTTAAAAAAAAACCCTCTGTTGGCCTTCATGTAGAGATGGTCCCAAAAATTGCACATATGTCCATCATGCAAGGAGGAGACAATGTGTTCTTCCATGCATCCTTGGACATCCCAGTGACTGGATGGCTCTGCTCTTCCGTCCTCTGTAGAAAAAACAGCAGAGAGATGGCTTGATTTCTGCCCAGTGCTCTTGATTTCTGCAGGCATTGCCACAGGAAAGGTCTGGCAGCTGAACTGGAAAGCCTACAGCTCTGCAGACCCTTGGTGGAGCAGAGTCACTAATCAGCCATGAGGGATGGAGAAGTCCTTCCTGCTGCCGCAGCACTGAAAGCCACCTACCCCAGCTTCCCCTTTGGGCTCTTCCCTGTCCTTTCATGTCCCTCTGGTTTGGTAGCCATGGGGAAGGAGCCTTTTAATCTCTCTGTCTCACTCTGTTCCTGAAACACGCCTCCAGTTTCCCTAGACCATGTTGATGTTCTCAGCCATAACCAGGATATGTATGGTCCTTCACTTCTAGCTCACCTCCTAACTACCACCTCTTTCCCTCATCCTACATTTAACACTCCACAAAAATATTGGAGTTCTCCACAGGAGAAGGTAGGGAGCTGAAGGAAATAAAGGGAGAACAACCATATAAATGAAGGGATAAAAATAATATGCACCATGAAGTAGGTGATAATTGGGACAGCAGAAGAGGCAATGCCCTAGGAAGAGACTGATTAAAGGGAAAAAAAAAAGAAAAGCTGGCCAAGGTTAGGAGAAGGAATGTGAATGTGGTAAGGACATCTGAACGAGCCTGTGTGTGAGATGAAGTCACTGCACAGGCTCCGCGTGATGCTCTCCTTAGATGTGCAGGGCAGGATGGTGGTGTGTTGGGGTGCACCATCCTAGAGCCAGTCCAAAATCTGCCTGAACCATGTTAACCCACCAGCAACTGGTGATCTTACAAAGTGGAACAAGAAAAAACAACATTTTAAAATAGAAGGAGGTAGATTCACACCGGACATAAGGAAAAAAATTTTTACGCTGAGGGTGGTAGAACACTGGAACAGGTTGCCCAGAGAGGTGGTGGATGCCCCATCCCTGGAAACATTCCAGGCCAGGTTGGCCGGGGCTCTGAGCAACCTGATGTGGTTGCAGATGTCCCTGCTCCTTGCAGGGGGGTCGGACTGGATGACCCTTAAAGGTCCCTTCCCACCCAAACCCTTCTGTGATTCTGTGATTCCAAGCTCTTTGCATCGCAGGAGCAGGCCTAGTTTTGATGTGGTACTCAAAGTCCTAAAGATGGATAGCCTGTATCACCATTGCTGGCCAGATGAGGACTATAGCATAAATTATCCATGAAACTATGGCTTTAGCTCGAGGGTGAGATGTGCTGCAACACCTCAGTAGTGAGCACACAATTAACTATCACTGCTTAGAGGACAGCAAGCATTCTCTGGAAGGAAAAAAAATCCCACGTAATACAGAAAGAGTAAAAAGGCTTTCTTGCTTGAGAAATTAAACTCCCTTCACAGTTCTCAAAAGAAAAAAGAAAAAAAAAAAAAGGGGGGGTGGGAAATTAGTGGTGTGTAGGTTTCTTCTCTTTGGAGTAACTGAGGCCCAAAAGAAAGGCTAGCACCAGGGTTGCAGATAGTTTCTTTTTCAGGTCCGAAGAAAACCCTTGAAAGCAGGGAAGCAGATATGCAACCACTGCATGCCCTGTATGCAAAATCCCTGTACGCACTCAGTCCTCTGTTACTGCCCATCCCAGAAGGATGTGGCTCACGCCGCAATCCCACATCACCCCACCACTTCCACCAGTGCAGGTGCAAACACTACCTGGGGTCCTATATTTGCACCAGGAATCACCTTTCGGGTGCAAGGGTCAAACGCAAACACATCCCCTCCCAAAACCTCAAAACTCAGAGAGAGGTGAAACAAAAAAGCCCCGAACACTTTTCTTCTGATTCCCAGCCCGCTCTGTAGCAACCTCGATGGGCACAAACAGATATTTGAGAAGAAGGTATCTTCACACTCCCTACCCTCCAGCTCTTTATCCCTATTTTTTTTTACATGGCTAGGAAATCAGCATGCACAGGGCTAATTAGAGAGCAGAGATCTTATTATGCGGCGCGCTCAGCTTGGCTGGCTGTGTTGATAGAGATGGATGGGTGTAGGTGGACAGGAGGAGAGCCGAGAGTGCTTGTCACAAGCAGATGGCAAGGGAAGGGGAGGAAGGGGGAGAGAGGTCTCTCAGGGGAGAAAATCCAGCTCAGGAAAATGTTCGTTTTACTCTCTGGCCCAGCCAACTGAATTAACATGAAGTGCAATCAGCCTTTCACCCGTTAATGAAAGGAAAGAGAAGAGAGGAGTCAATCAGTCGAGGTGTAATTGAGGGATGTCTGATGGAAAGGCCTAATGCAGGCATCTTTGCCGCTTCGTGGCAAAATAATACATGGATGAAGCAACTCCCTCCCTTCCTGAATGCTTGGGGAGACTTTTGAGGACACTGAAAACCTGCTCTGCATCTCTAGTGAGGGTGGCAGCTCTAGGGGCTAGGGATACCCAGGCTGGCACAGCATGGAGCAGGGCGGGCTGGGAGAACACAGCACAGCCCCTTCGGCATCCTTGTGTCAAAAAGGCACTGGTCAAACACCCTGCTGCAAATTTGGCTCCTATGTTTGCTCCAGGAATCACCTCTTGTCTGCAAGGGACCAACACGTGCTTGCTTTCTTTGCCAGCTCCACCACAACGTGCTAGGGCATCTTAGCTACTGGAGGAGGGACTTGGGCATCACCCTTGCAGTACCTGAGGGGTTTGGTGGCTGCTGAGCTTTTGTGTGGATGGGGAGGTCAGTCCATGCCAAAGATTTGCACCTCTGGGTCTTTGAGAGCCAGAGATCTGCTGGAGTCAGCCCATAGCTGCTCAAACATAGTCTTCTGAGCTGGAGCCTGGACCAACACACAAGAGGAAAAAAACCATGGGGCTGCTTTCTCCTCCAAACAAAAGGGATCCCTATTTCATTTCCCCTGTACTTGAACAAGGACCTACTCTTCACCCAATCCAGTTGCATGGTTTACTCCTTGCCCAGAACATGCTTTATCATCATCATGGTTGGAACGGAGGACTAGGCAAAAAGTATCCCGTTGTAGGGGTGGTTGGGCACTTAGACACAACAGGAACAAAGTCTTTCCACAGTGCAAATATCCCCATAAATCATCATTACAAAATCCAGGAGGTTGGGGGTACCCTTTAATGTTACAAAATAAGAGAAGAAAGGGGGAGGAAAACAGTAAGCCAAGGAGATTCATTGCTCTAAGGCTCCTAGATGCCCTCAGGTTGCTCTAGTGCTTTGCTAGACCACCTTGGGGGGATGGAGGTGGTCCACACGTTCATCTTCCTGAATGTCCATGTTTCTTACCACTGTTTCTAGGAAGATGTGCTCAGAGCATCTTCTCTGTTTAATGGATAGTGCTGGAGGGTTGCTGGAGGGTGCTGTTTAAGGGACGCAGTCTGCTGTGGGTCAGAGCCCCATGGGCACTTCTGAGCTCTCCTTGAAAGCCAGAAGGTCAAAGTGTTCAAAACAAAGCTCTCATCAAAGATATGATGCTTGATTTCTTGAGGAACAGGAAAGAACTGAGATGACTTTAAAGTGTGATCATGGTCCATTCAGGGCTGACCTTGTGAGCAGTGGGTGGTTAGGAGTGACGGTATTCTATCATGTCCTGATCCCAGAACATTTTTTCCATGAAAAGGAGAAAGAGAGGAATTGCATATGTATTTGGAGATTTCCAAGTATCCGATCCTTAGCAGAGACAGCAGCCCAACAGATGCACACCCCCACCTGCCCAGCAAACTTGACTTTTTTTTTTTTTTCATTTTTAAAACCTGGTCACCCAGGGCTGTGCATGAGCATCACGGTGTCATGCGCTGCTTAACTCGCCTGCTGCCGGTACTGGCTCAGCCGTTTCCATGGCAAGCGGCGGTGAGATGTTATTAGGGGCTCTTGCTTCCCGACTCGGTGGGATGCTGATGAAAACAGAGAGGCAGATGCAAAGCCCTGAGATGCCTCTCCCTGCCATGCGACCTATCTCACCTCAACCCTTGGGGGATTTATCATCATAAAACCTCTCACCCAAACAAACCTGAGGGTTTTTTTTTCCTGGAAAGGGTCTCCCTCGAACAATAGGCAGCTTCTCCTTTGTGAGGTGCTTACGTGCTGCTGTGGCAGTCTCCATTTTGCAGGTGGGGACCCATCAATACTAAGGCTGAGGGCTTTGGCCAAGGTGAGGTGGATGATCTGTAGTGGAGCTGGATGCTGAGCCTCAGTGCTTCTCCTAGGAGCCTATAAACCACCCTGCTTCCCCACGTACCTGTAGATATTCGTGACCACAGGTGAACTTGAACTGGTTTTGGGAAGGAATCCAGACCCACTTTCAGTGTTTGATCTGTAACAGAACTCTAGCTCTGACTCCTTTTTTTCCAGAGCACATCTGTGCTGTCACCACACCCATGTCTGCTGCAAAGGAGAGACATAAGTGTGGTTCAAACTTGTCTGCTCGAGGTCTTAAAATGAGCACCCACAAAGGGAAATATTCACATGAAGACCCCTTTCAGCACCCAGTAATCTGGCTTAAAACAGCCTCCAGTGTCTTGGCCCCTCCACCGGATCTACTCCAGGCAAGCTACCTCTGACCTAGGTTTGTTTAAAATAAACCTCATCCGGCATAAAAATGCCCCAAACACACTCTTTTCCTCAGCAGCCCCTCCCAGACTGCTACCATTAGTGTGAGTTTCATTGAATCACAGACTGGTGTAGGTGGGAAGGGACATTCAAAGCCCACTCAGTCCAACCCCCCTGCAAGGAGCAGGGACATCTCCAACCACATCAGGTTGCTCAGAGCCCCGGCCAACCTGGCCTGGAATGTTTCCAGGGTTGGGGCATCCACCACCTCTCTGGGCAACCTGGGACAGTGCTCCACCACCCTCAGCGTAAAAAATTTCTTCTTTATATTAGATTTGGATCTGCCTCCCACTATCTTGAAACCATGACCCCTCGTCCTGTCACACCAGGCCCTGTCTCTCCCCACCTTTCCTGCAGCCCCCTTTGGGCACTGGGAGGCCGCTCTCAGGTCTCCCCGGAGCCTCCTCTTCTCCAGGCTGAACAGCCCCAGCTCTCTCAGCCTGGCCTCACAGCAGAGCTGCTCCAGCCCTCTCAGCATCTGCGTGGCCTCCTCTGGACCCTCTCCAACAGCTCCACATCCTTCTGATGTTGGGGGCTCCAGAGCTGGAATTGTGTTCCGACACCACCACATATGTTGTTGACTGCTACTGATCCAGCCACAGCCCCAGACAGGGAGAACTAAGTCGGAACTTGTCCCCATGCTCCTTGTTGCTCTGCCAGCACTTGCAGTTTAAGGATGGACATAGCAGCAGGGAGAAGAGGACAACGCCCTTTCCAGGTTGAGAAAAATCCTACTGTAAAGCACAGCAAGAGTGCGCTGAAATACAGCCTGGATAGAGCGACAAAGCCCAAGGACTGGTGGGTTTGGGATGACACCCACTGGTGAGGAGCAAGACTGCAAGCGTGCTGGGGTGTCCTGGCCACACTGCCTTGAAACAACCTTGGAGTGGGTCTTCAGTTTAGCAAACTGTCATTAAGAGAAACCAGGTTTAACTAGCACACCTAAAGAAATAACCCCAAAATGTGGATAGACATTTAACAGCAACCTCTGGCTGCTCTGGGGCTCCCTGTCCCTCTGTGTTGGTTTTGTTTAGGTTGGGGGGCTACAGTGGAAGTTGTTTCCCCTTTTTCTGGTCAACTCAACAGGGCCTAGGGTGGACCCGGGCTGAGCCAATTGGTAGCATAATGTTCCCTGATAACGCCTCTGTGATAACGTATTTAAGAAGGGGAAAAAAAGAAGAAGGAAAAAAAAAAAAAAAAAAAAAAAAAAAAAAAAAAAAA
>JAAGAY010137991.1:0-25352 GCA_011801015.1 Ardeotis arabs | reverse complement strand
CCTCTACCTGGCCTTGAATGTTTCCAGGGATGGGGCATCCACCACCTCTCTGGGCAACCTGTTCCAGTGATCTACAACTCTCATGGTGAAAAATTTTTTCCTAATATCCAATCTAAATCTACCTCCCTCTATTTTAAAATCATTACCCCTTGTCCTGTCACAACAGGCCCTACTGAACAGCCTCTCCCCGTCTTTCTTGTGGGCCCCCTTGAGGTACTGGAAGACCGCTATCAGGTCTCCCCAGAGCCTCCTCTTCTCCAGGCTGAACAGCCCCAACTCTCTCAGCCTTTCTTCATAGGAAAGGTGTTCCATCCCTCTTATCATCTTTGTGGCCCTCCTCTGGACCTTCTCCAGCTGGTCCATGTCCTTCTTATGTTGGGAGCTCCAGAACTGGACAGAGTACTCCAGGTGGGGTCTCACCAGGGCAGAGTAGAGATGGAGAATCACCTCCCTCGACCTGCTGGCCACGCTCCTCTTGATGCAGCCCAGGATGCGGTTGGCCTTCTGGGCCGTAAGGGCGCATTGCTGGCTCATGTTGAGCTTCTCCACCAGCACTCCCAAGTCCTTCTCCTCAGGGCTGCTCTCAATCCATTCTCCGCCCAGCCTGTATTTGTGCCTGGGATTGCCACGACCCGGGTGCAGGACCTGGCACTTGGCCTGGTTGAACTGCATGAGGTTGGCACGGGCCCACCTCTCCAGCCTGTCCAGGTCCCTCTGGATGGCATCCCTCCCCTCCAGCGTGTCTACGGCACCACACAGCTTGGTGTCGTCGGCAAACTTGCTGAGGGTGCGCTGTATTCCACTGTCCATGTCGCCGACAAAGATGTTGAACAGGGCCGGGCCCAACACGGACCCCTGAGGGATGCCACGCCACTCGTGAACCTGTCTCCACTTGGACATCGAGCTGTTGACCACCACTCTCTGAGTGCGGCCATCCAGCCAACTCCTTATCCACCGAGTGGTCCATCCATCAAACCCATAATAGTTGTAGATTTTTTCATCGACAACATTCAGAAATGAAATGTTAAAGACTTTATTTTGTCTTTGATGAAAAAAGCACTGCAATTTGGAAGCAAATATTCTCATTATTTAAGTCTAATATTAATTTATGCTTTATTATATAACCCATTTCTTTAAATCAGCTTGCTTATTTAATCCATCTGTTCTCTCTTTCTGAGGAACTATGTTAGTTGAATAATTATAGAGAAAGGCAGATCAGAAAAAGAATCTTGGAGAAAATCTTACATTTATAAGCGATGAACATAATGCATCAGAATGTATATCGGGTTTCTAAAGGGGAGTGGAAATACCCTTATGAGGAAAAAAAAAAAGAAAAAGACATATTTTTTTAGTCTGTTCTTACCATTACTCTGTTTTGTGCTTTTAGATTGTGAAAGGCAAGACTATTTCTTCACCAGTGTCTTAAAGGATTTTGAGATACTTTGCAGAACACATAAATGAATGACTTTGCTTTTTTAAAAAAAAATATAAAACACTGCAAACCTTATTCATTACAGAATAATAAGCCTTCACCCACATGCAGTGCCTGAGGTGTGCAGGACCTACATCTTTAGAAAGAGGAACAGCTCTAGATCATGTTGTTCTTGAATCTTTAAAGACTCTCTCCAGGTAAGTGTGTTGGCTAAGAGGGAGCTGGATTTTTTCAGAATAGGAACAAGCAGAGTAAGTTTATATTTTTCAAAAAAGACAGGACTTTGAGACTTTGAAGGGAAATAAAATTTAGGGACATCTGAGCAGGGAAGAAAAATAGTGCTTCAGACTTTCACTGTTATATTAGGAGTCTGGCAAACCACAGAAAATGGATACTATTTAGAAAGAGGAGAGAACCCTTGTGATGTGGCAGGAGCATCTTGAGTCGAATATCACTCAAAAGAGGGAGATAAATCGGGACATTGAAACAAATGGAAATACTTGTTTTATTCTGTTCTATTTCTTTTGTCATCTTCAGAAACACTCATGTTAGCATCTTTGTGAAGTAAATGTATCCATTTCTTTCAACTGCCATATATCCTGAAAAGACAAAGTCTAAATTTAGATTTGTCAGTAGGAAGGTGCTATAAAAAAATTTCACTGGTGTTCACTGTGTGTGTATGTCTGTGTGTCTGCCTGGGTGTGTGATCTGTGCCAGTTATGAAGATTTAAGGTGGGGTAATAAAGTCCATTTCTATGATGAGATTACAAGTCTTGATTATATGCTCAGGAAAAAAATGACAGATCAAAAGTGAGAAAGTACTATGACTTTATTCAGTTCTAGAAGAACTTTCAGAGACATGGATATGGGGACAGCTAGTACAGCAGTGTAGTGAGGTCATATTAAGGAGCTCTACCCAGACTGTGACCCATGGCTCTCCAACTGTGTCTACAAATAATGCTGACGAAATAACACTTGCGACCACGTTATGTTTTACAAGCATTATCAAGAAAACAAGTGCTGTTTCAAATATTCTCCAACACAACTGTTTCCAGTTGCAGATACTTAAAAAATGAAATTTGCAATATCAAAAAATGAAGACGTTTCAAATAAAGAAAACCAGAGTTTGAATGGAATTAAGTTGCACTTGCAAGAAGAAAATTTTACTCTAATACTAAGATTTGCTGTAATATTATTTTTTACAATGAGGGTGACGGAACACTGGAACAGGCTGCCCAGAGAGGTAGTAGATGCCCCATCCCTGGAAACACTCAAGGCCAGGTTGAATGGGGCTCTGAGCAACCTGACGTAGTTGGAGATCTCCTTGCTTCTTGCAGGGGAGTTGGACCAGATGACTTTTAAAGGTTCCTTCCAACCGAAACTATTCTATAATTCTATGATTAAAAAAAAAAAAAAAATCGTAAATATTTGAAGATATTTTCACAGAAAACACTAGGGAAGTGAAAATATAACTATTTATTACATAGATAGTAAAAATAGTTCTCTCCTCACATCATTGCTGCATTCAGACATTCCATTCCATTCCATTCTTTCTTATTCATGAAGACAATAATGCTACAGTAAAATAGGAAATTCCAGTTTGGATCTACGGCACAAGTCAAACTGCGTGCTCTCTGGGAATCCTTATTCAAGCTGTATAACATTACTCTGTTTGCAGGCAACAATTAGTAAGAAGATTAAAACCTTGACTTGAAGAGCACTGAAAACTACAAGTGAGGCAATTAGTAAAATGATAGTGAATTATAATCTTTTTCTAATTAAGACATCTTTTCATGATAAAGAACCACATATCACTCACCTAAGTGTAAACTGAGGAAACCAGAGCAATCAGGATGAAGTTTTGGCTCTAAACTATGTCTTTGATAAATGGCAGCTCTGATAATCACCTATGATTTCTCTTCTGCCTGCAACTACTGGATATTTTTCGCTCTTTTTTTTCTTGGTTCAAAGCATTGCTGTAGCATAGCATGCAGCATGAAGGTGACTGAAAGAGATAGGGCAACCTGCCCAGTCACTTCTGCCCTTTCTCTGCATTCACAATCCAGGGCCCATGGGTTCATAAGACGTTTCACATCCAGTAACTATGTCATTGCGTGTCTGTACTTGCTGCAGAGACATAACGATGTGCTTAAAGATGGGTTGCCTTTGTCTGCACCACAGTGATTTATTTTTCAGGACTATTCCACAGTCAGGTTGCTTTCTCAGCTGATGCCCACTGTATCCTCAATGCTTTCTCCTTCTGTTGATGTGTTTCTGCATTTGCTGTTTGAGAACAAAATTATGTTTAACAAATGTGATAGCAGTACATTCCCCTCACATTTGTGGATTGTAAGTTTTTTTTGGTACAACTGATCTTAATATACCGCATCAGCCTCGTGGGAAGCAATGTAAGACTAGCTGCTGTTACCATCACTGCAATTATTAAGAGTTTAATTTGCAGGGTTTTTTTAAAAAAAAACAAACCAAAACAAACTAACAAACCTACAATGTAAAATAAAACTATGCGCACAAAACAAAGTTTGAAATAGTTTAAATTAAGAATGTTTCTGATGTTTCATAAGCTGAAGTATGCTGTGTATCTTGAGGTGATAAAAAATATACAGATGCAGCCTAATTGCTGCACAATGTATGAAAACTATTTCTGCCACAATTCTTCCTAAGAAAATCACAGGAATTCAGTTTAATGTATTTGTTGTTCTACTCTGCATATCTGTTTTAGAAACGTAACTGAGCTGAAATGCAGGAAGAGGAAAAGACAAAGCCTTTTACATCTAGGACTCTGGACCAAGGGAGATTTCACTTCCTGTGAACACCAAAGTATACCCTGGGTTTGCACAATCACACTCCTGTCCTACAATAATCTCCAAAGGGCAGTGAGTAATCTACTCCTTTTCCATACTGTTTTTCCCTTTCCCCTCCTCTCCCTCTTATGCATGCTCTTGAAAGTTTCACATAAGTAGGGTAGCATGAGATTTTTACATTATAATGATGGCCAGAAATCTCTTATGAGATGAATCCCTTAGCAGAAAATCCAATTAATTCACAGGAGACTTGACCCGTCTGACATCAGCAATTCTTTTTGATTTGTGAGCAGATTGGAGGACAAAAATAAATGCCAGAAACAGGTTAGTTTCTTTTTTTTTCTTTCTTAGAGCCACTTTCTGAGCATTTTTATGTCAATAGAAGAAAAAATATTCCTATTTCAAACTATATTTAAAATATCTATTATTGATGCTATTCTAGACTAACTTACTTTTTCAGCACATAATGAATAATATTTCAGTGATTAAAAGGAATAATGAGCAATAACAAAGAACTGAAAATCATACCTTTAGCTGAAAAGCTTTTTACTGAAATTATTATCTGAAAGTACAAATTATCATGTTTGTTAAAAGATTTGCTGATTCACAATGGATAAGGGAACAACATTGTTGAAATACTGTATATTACAATTTCAGTTCTGTCAAGGTAAAGGAAAAGCTTATGATTTGGTTTGGCTTAGATCATGGGTATTTTAAAAAGACTAACTTATTTTTCAGTGGTGTCCATCTGTAAAAGAGGGATAAATCCTTAGTTTGATAGGCTATTTAGGTTCGACCAAGCTCATAAAGGAAAGCTGAGAAACCATGGGAGAAATTTACCTCATGTTTAACAAGCGGTCAGGTAACAGTGAACTTTGCCTAAATACAGTATTGTTGTACTCAGTGCACATGGACTAGTACACTGATCAGTGTAATGTGTAGTACTGGCTTCACTTGTAAATGCCAAATCACAGTCTGATAAAGGAGATGTGTCCCACATACGGACCTGTGCAAAATGAACAGATGCCAATGGTAAAAGCTTAATAGGACTTTCAGATTACCTAGCATTTGTACAAAGGGCCAGGAGGAGTTAAGAAAAATTATGTTGTTAAATATTGTTTAACGTATTATTCAACATATTGTTAGATCAAAACCAACACATGCAAATAAAAATACTCCCCTCTTCAAAAACAAATCTAGTAAGAGTAGGTCTGTGAAAAGCATAAGAATGTGAAGCCCTATTGGAAAAGTATTACCTCCTAGGCAACAGAGTCCAGAAAGTTTAAGATTTATTAAAAGTACTACTCCCTTCAAAACTCCTTTGGAAAGCCAATCTCCAAAGAGTGTTTTGTGGGAGGGATGAGGAAGCAACAGATATGTGTCCAAAATTGTTTATTTAAAGTCTTGGATGGTGTGCCATTCCCAAGAAAATGGATTTCAGTTGACCACACTAGACCACACTATGTGATTGTCAGTGTCTCTGGATCCTTTGCTGCACAGCTCCAGGTAAAACACAATGACAAACCTGAAAAGTCATCGGAAGAGTCATGTTATATATCTGTACTCAGGGGTACCTGAATTCTTTGCTAGACCAACACATGGAATGTTTTGTTCTTTTTAAAGATTTTCCTCTTCTCATTTGTCATGTTTACCTAATGATGAGTCCAATATGAATTGCATTTATAACTTGTAGTATCAAATGGTATCAATATACTTTGATAACTCATTTCTGTATATCTTTAGTATGTAATTACATATATTATTAATGCATCTATCAAAAAAAGGATCCCCACCCCGCTCTACACCCCTGGATTTTGCATCTGTGTGCTGTTTATAGATTGTTCCTTACTCTTTGACCCTGCTCCTCCACTCAAATTACTTATATTGGCAATTATTTGCACATAAATATTTACTTCTGTTATGACAATGGCAGAGTAAAATATCTATAATATCTCTGTCTTTTTTTTTTGTTTATTGTCTATTTCTTAACAGTGTGATTATTGTTATTGAAAAAAAATGTAATTATGGAAAAATGGCATAATAAAAAGGAGGACTGAAGAAGAGTTAAGTTTTTTTAAATCATTTTGCAGTACATCAGATTTTCTGAAATAGTGATTTATTGCTAATACATTAAAGACAAGATAAATTACTTCTAATTCAAGTCCTTTGTGCTATCACAGTATGAAATATACTATCACAGATTAGTTTTCCCTGCTTTCTTTTTGTTCTTTTCCTGTTTGAGGACAATGCATGTGGATTTACCTTGTGAAAGAGAAAGAACAACCAGTATCTGAGTAAAATTCAACACCAAATATAACACGGCATTACTAAGCCCTTCAAAAAATATTTCAAAATATTTGTGATCAATACAAAGAGGAGAGGCATGATTCCCACTCCTCTCTAATAGCTAGACTTTTGCCTAAGGCTGTGCCAAATAGACTATACTCACTCTTGTCTGATGGTGAAAGCTAACATTTTGTAAATACTTAGATGTCTGACCAGCTGAGAATACCACAGATGCTAAAAGCACAGTCAGATGTATTATGCTGTCTGTACCTAATCTGGATGAAGTGTTTCTCCTTCCAGTTTTATGCCTTCCTTATGCCAACAGTAAGAAGAGCAACGCAGCATTTAATGATGATAGAAAAAGGAATGAGTAAAAGCAAAAATGAAAATAAAGCATATTTTGCTAGAGGTTAATGGAGTTAAATATAATACAGAAACATTTATATAAAACTGCACACTGTGTTACAAAAAAAACATTAAAAGTGTTTTCTTAGACTTATTTGGAATCATAACTGTAATTGTTCTCTTTAACTTAACACTAAATGGAATATGAAATTGTTCCATTTCAAATTCAAGTAGTTGATGCCTAAAGCTAAAGTAGAGCTAATTTCAAGTGCTAACATTCATGTATTGAAGAGAAAATAAGGGACACAGATAATATCTGAGTTATAATCAGTCTTCTGTTTATATTTCCTGTATCCTTGTACAAAACAATTTATCAGTCATAGAGGACAAAAGAAGTAAGAAAGCATGCCATACAATTTTTATTTCCTATCAGGAATTATTCATCATTTTTGGCACTGCAGAAGTCCACAGAAAGCAATGGACCCACCTTCTTCACTCAACCAACTTATGCAACAAGAAAAATACTGAGGTGCAAAAGCTTTTTAACCAAGGCTTCTGAACTCAAATGTCGCATATAATTTCCATGAAGCAAGCATCAATAGCAGTATTTCTGACCTTCTTAATGGGATGTGATTCATGCTTCATCAAGCCCCAAATTCATCCTGAGACTCCTGAAGCTACTTATTAGATTTGAAATTAGTCTACCTCTGATTTTAAGTACAATTGGTGGAGAAAGATATCCTTTTCCAGCTGCAGCTGTGCTGACTGAAGCAGAGAGGAGCGATGCCACCTCACACCCAACTGATCTTTCCCACCTCCCTGGTGGAAGTAACCACTCCTTCCTTTCCCATCTGCCAGATGAGCTGTTCCTGTGAACAGCCCCTTCTCCATTTCCACTAAAATTAGCTGGGGGATGTTTGAACACTTCTAATAGTACATCTTCTTTAAGAACCTTCCTCAGGGCTGAGGCAAGGTAGGAAGTGCAGAAAGGGCATTGACCCAGAGGAGGGTGCCAGACTTGGAGGGTGGCAGATAGCAACCCTTAAGCCCTCATGCTGCAGATAGAGTGGGATATCTATCTGCTACAGGACTGTGACTGCAGTAGCATGTCTTCCTAGGGTATATGCGAAGTGGAACAAGTAAGAGGCGTTGCTGTGTACTCTTCCTCCATGACGTACTTGACTTAGGAATTCTCCCATCCTAAACACAGACTCCTCACCTCGCAGTGCCCTACATCATCTCCTTTCCATGTAGGTGCAATTTCTCCTGCACTGAGCAGGAAATTATCTTTTTAGGATGGTCTGAGTACCATTTTCTCTGGCTTACATTGCTCTTTAATTTGCTGCAAGCCCTGACCAAAAGCAGTGGACCTTCCCCCTTTAGCTAGTGATTCTGCAGCACCAATATGAATACTCAGCCATGAACCCATTAATCTGATGAACTGCAAAGTTGAAAACAAATATTTTTCTTCATCTTTTTTTCCCCCAGGAATTTCATAGAGGTGATCCTACATCTTGAATCCTACTTTAGAGAACACTCAGAGACTAAAAACATGTGGCTGGGATGAAAGGATGAAAGGGCTCCTTTCAATCACATGCTGGTCTTAGATCTGTTTGTACTAACTGTGTTATTGCGCTCCAGTTTAGCATTTGGCGGGTTATGATTAGAGCACTTAATTTAATGTGGGAATAAATTTCTGAGAGCCCTGCTCTCTGAGTCACTCCTGCAAAAGCAGTAACCATTAAGATCTAAAAAAGGCTTGCTGGAAGCCTTCTTGCTTGTAATAATTAAAAAGGTTTGAGTAGCATCAAGCACAGAAACACAAATTTCAGTAGAGACCTACTGTGTGAATGAATCAGAAGCGTGAAGTGAAACATCCTTAGACCTTTAACAGACATGTGATATGTCATTAAGGCACAGAAATTTAATGTGACAGGCAGAGGAAGTTTCCATGACAAAGGATGGGCTCCAAAGAGTAAGCAACAGCATCTCTTGGCTTATAATGGCAGTGATTATCCATACTCCAAGTGTCTGACTACATGTAAGATAAGTGACATTAAAAATAATTCTCATTTGTATCAAAACCTATGGTTATCTTTGTTCGGAAGCTTCTTACTCAACTGACTGCAAATATAAGTGTGTTGTCATAGCACACTGACTGGTAGTACTGATTAGCAGTACCACAGGTTCTTAAGTAATCCAACCTGCAGGTCTTACTATTAATCAGCTTCTGATAATTCAATTATGAGTTTCTTTAAATTATGCTAGTAAATCTGTGGTGAAAAACTAGATTACTGGTCAATGACTTATTTTCAGAACACCTTTTTATATACTGCAGTGTATAAAGGCATCAGGGACAGTGAAAGGTTGAGAGCAGAAGGAAAGATGTTTCTCTCAGGGATTTTTGTGTCCTGAATCTGGATTAGAATTTATGCATGTATCTAAAAATGAAAGTTTGCAGAACATCTGTGGTCAAAAGAAGAACAGTAAACTTTCAGATGAATGGGACTTTTAGTTTCCAGTACTTTACCTCAATGATTCAAATAACTATGCAAGTCTGAAATTAATTATGGTGTATTACTAAGAGGTGACTGGTTTAAAAACATTTAAATCATGGGAATACTTTGAAGAAAAATACACTAAGACACTTTCAGTCTACCTATCTTATCCCTTACATTGTATGTAATCTAATTATTTTAGCTGCAAATGTAATTTTCATATTCAAGCTTTAAAGAAGGCAATCTATGACCTATCCTGTACATGTGTTTTTCACAAGTCCTGCAAAAATGATAGGCAATAATTTTCTGTATTTACTGGACTCATATAATCTATACAAATTAGTTTTATACATATTAATGCAACTTAAATGCGTATACATTTGTACTATAGTTTATTACTAACAAAATTCAAAATGTTATATTTTACAGGGAAAAGAGAAGATATGGATTTCTAATACTATTGTAGGAGATAATTATTTTTAAATTGTATCCATAGTAGTCATGTTGTACAAAGTAATTATAATGGAGTTTCAACTGTTGTGTTTCTATGTCTTTGTTCGTTCCTCTACTTGCTGCCAGAACTGAGCAGGAAGATAGAGTACTATCAGTCCAAGAGCAACCTACAAATCAGGTCACATGGGTTACAGAGTAAACCAAGAGTGAGAACTTTAAATTAATCACAGGGGGATCTTTTAGTTAATGTGTCACAGTCTGTCTAAATTATCTTCCTTCACCTTTCTTCCCTCCCACTCAGTCCTGTTTTCAAGATGACTGTTTAAGATCCTGGAAGTTAAGCTTCAGTACTTCCACAACCGCTCCACAGCTTGTTACAAGTCACTCAACAAAATAGATTTACTTGCTCAGAATAAGTCAGTATCTTGCTTTTTTGTAGAAACTTGACGTGAATGACAAAGCATGATGCTTGTTGAAAGTAAGAGAGCTCACTGCAGCTTGATGGTATAAGAAAAGTTATTAATGATGAACAAGGTACTAAATGAGCTTCTGGATAAGACTAAGTGGTGGCTAAAAGCAGCAACATTTATTTATTATCAGTCTGATCAGATTTCAGCTTTGCTTTCATTTATTTTACCTTCTGCAGAATTAAAAATATGTTAGAGGATGGGGACTCCACTCCAAGGCAAAGCAACAGGTCTGCTTCAGTGTCATCCTTCAGGAGCAAGGATATGAAGCAGAACCTGGAACAAAGAAATCTCCCTCTTAGGAAGTCATAGGTGAAGGAAATCTTTTAGGCTAGAAGTCAACTTTCTAAGTTAGCCTAGTTTAGCCACCTGATCACAGAGGTAAACAGTGGTTTTATAAAACTAAAGTAAATGAAAACAGCCTAATAATAAATTCTGCATTGATCAGCAACAATAGTTAACTTTTAAAATTCATGTATCACAAATTTAAGAACCGAATGATCTTTAAGTCAACCCATGTAATATATACGAGTCCAAGATGTGTAAGATATTTTGAGCATATACAGCAAAAAAACTTGAATATTTTAAGGGAGTTCCCTGATCAAAATAATAGATGAGAAAATGGATACTCAAAGTATTAATATCTCCTCCCTGCACTTCTTCCTAAATACCATCCCTTGCAAGTATTTAAGCTATGCATTTTATTATAAATTTGGATATTTACCTGATTTTGTATGATTTCAAATGGTCAACATTAATTTATGTAAGTTGAGCATCAAACTTACTTAAAAATAAATCAATAAAGCAATAAAGGCTTGCACACACTTCAGAATAATTTCAATAGTTTCAAAAATTGTTAATACCTTATGGTTTCATGAAATCCACCGTAGTTTTCGATATCTAGTAATTTTTCCTTTCAGCACTGTATCTGCAGACCCTTAGCTGCACAGCTGTGCTGTACATATCTGTGGCACATGAAAAGAAATTGACAGAATGGCAGCTCCACCTGCACCACTTTCTGTTCTGTCTATGCAAGTGATCTGGAAAAATCCACATCTTTTTTTATTTTAAAAGCCTGAAATTCTACTTTCATTTAAATCAATGTATATCTTGCTACTGATTTCAGAAAGTCAGAATTTAATCAATAACAACATTTATACAAATATGTTAAAAAGATGTATTTATGTTAAATCCTTAATTCGAAGTAGGACAACACAGAAGAACTGAGATTCCTTGTGCAGCCCTGTGCCACTAGTTAGAAAGATGTATGACAAAGACTTATAATAGCACTGTTAGGCAAATTCACTGGTACTGAACTCTGCCTATTATAATGATTTATGGATAAATAAATCATTCTTCCATTGCACTAAATCATTTAATCTTAAAATGTGTGGGAAACTCTTGTCTTTCTGTTGTTGAGTACACTGGGGAAATTAAGTATACATTAAACGAGATTATCATCATAATGATTAATCTACTGGTGAAGTAATATTCAGTGCATTGTCTTAATCAATAAGCATTTGGAAATGCTGCGAACACCGTGTAATTCAAATCAGATTTCTAAAAGAAAGAATTACTTTTTTTTTTCAATTTACTTGTAAACAAGGAATTTAAAACTGAAGTAATTTTCTCTTCTCAGATCATAAGGTAAGTGTTAGCATGAGATTGATAACAAATATGGAATCTGACTTCCTTGTTTACAATAAAATAACTGTATTAGAGTAATATGAAATATATATCATAGAAAAAAAAATTACTGGTGTAAATGAGTGAATTTTCATTGATTTCAGATGGGAATCTTATCAAAGCATTGCTTCTAGATCTTCTGTGCCCCTCCTGTACTTTCACGATTGCTATGAATCATAGAAGCATAGAATCAATGAATGGTTTGGGTTGGAAGGGACATTAAAGTACATCTAGTTTCAACCTCCCTTTCCTGGGTAGGGACATCTTACACTAGACCAAGTCACTCTAAGCCCTATCCAATCTGGCCTTGAACACTTTCAGGGATGGAGCATCCACAGCTTCTCTGGGCAATCTGTTCCAGTGCTTCACCGCTCTCATTGTAGAGAACTTCTTCCTTATATCTAATCTAAACCTATTCTCTTTCAGTTTAAAGCCATTACCCCTTGTCCTATCTCTACTTGCTCTTGTCAAAAGTTCCTCTCCAGTTTTCTTGTAGGCCCACTTTCTGTACTGGAAGGCCACTCTAAGGTCTCCCTGGAGCCTTCTCCAGGCTGAACAGCCCCAACTCTCTCTGCCTGTCCTTATAGCAGAAATCTTCCAGCCCTCTGATCATCTTCGTGGCCCTCCTCTGGACTCACTCCAACAGGTCCATGCCCTCCTTATGCTGGGGGCTCTAGAGCTGGAAACAGGACTCCAGGTGGTGTCTCACGAGAGCAGAGTAGAGGAGGAGAATCACCTCCCTTGACCTGCTGGCCACACTTCTTTTGATGCAGCCCAGGATGTAATTGGCTTTCTGGGTTGCAAGGGCACATTACCAGCTCATGTTGAGCTTCTCAATGAAACCCATTGCAAATGTCATTTTCTATGTATACATATTCCCAAATATTTATACAATAAATTTGCTTTTATACTACCACATTATACTTTAATGAAAGTTTACTTTTCAAATTATTTCGTAATCTGAGTTGCAAAGCTTACACTGAAAGATGCTGCATCAGCTCTTTGATGCTTGATACACTTTGTAAATGCAACTGTAAGCTTTCAGGTGATAGCTTCTTGAAGTGTAAAGTTACCATCAAACTAAAAAAAAAAAATTGAATGCAAATAAGCATAGATAATTTGGAACTATTGTGTGCTCAGCAAGTTTGCATCAAGCACAGAATAAAGGCTATCATAAAATGAAAGCTGTTGTCTTCTTGGTAATGAGACCCTGCATTTGACCTGAGTTCCACATGTCACAAAGAGCTGTGCATAGAGTATTAATAAAGGGAATAAGACACTCATTTTTGTACTAAGTTAAAGCCTCAATGAGATGGAGTTTTGCCTAGGGTCATTGTAAATAACTGATCTATACTCACAACTGTTGAATCTTCTAGAAATGAAGCAAGCAAACAAAACTTCATGCCACTTTAATTTCCATGTCACTGCTCCTACCTTTAGTACAGAAGAAGGCTGATCAAATGAATCCACTGAAGGTAAAGTGAATGCTTTGGTCTTAAACTTTACTCCAATTTTTACTGAGTCTCCGGATATTTAAGTTTCCTAACTTCAGCTGTTGCTATCATAATTGTCTCTGTTTACATTAAAACTCAAGTCCCTCAAGTTTCGGCCTTTATATTTAGAGTAGACTTGAGGGTAAGACATGTAAAGGCTGGAAAACAAAGAGGTAAATTAGAAGAACATAACAGCATCTTTCTTTTTGAAGAGTCCCACTCTTCAAAAGAGTGGGAGAGGGGGACGCTTGAGTACTTACTCTCTGGCCTCCTGCTGGGTGGCCATCTGGGCCTGACTCAGCCCAGCCCAGCTGTAAGAAGTGAAGAGAGGAGATGTGAAGAGAACCTAAGAAGTGTCTGCCTGAGCCTAATTTCTTGTGAAGAATTTCTTGTGAGAGGAATGGCTGCAGACACCAAGGTCAGTGAAGAAGGAGGGGGAGGAGTAAAGTTGCTCCTGGCAGACATTCCCCTGCAGCCTGTGGTGAAGACCGTGGTGAGGAAGGCTGTCCCCCTGCAGTCCATGGAGGCCCATGGGGGAGCAGAGATCCACCTGCAGCCCATGGAGGACCCTATGATGGAACAGGTGGATGCCTGAAGGAAGCTGTGGCTGGTGGAGGGCCCGCACTTTCGTAGCCTGTTCCTGAGGGACTGCACCCCGTGGAATAAATGAACCACACCAGAGCAGTTCACGAAGGACTGTAGCCCTTTGGAGGGACCCCATGCTGCAGCAGGGGAGGAATGTGAGGAGTTCTTCCCCAGAGGAGGAAGGAGCGGCGAAAAGTGACATGTGATGAGCTGACCATAACCCCCATTCACTCTTCCCTCCTGTGCCACTCTGGGAGGGGAAAAGCCAGAGATAATTGAAAAGAAAGTTAATCCCTGGAAGAGGGAAGGGTGGGGGAAAGTTGTTTTGTTCTCTTTTTCATTATCCTGCTTTGGTTTTATTAATAATAATAAATAGTTTTCCCCAAGTCCAGTCTGTTTTGCCTATAATGGTAACTTTAATAGAACCATAGAAACTTTAAGACCTCTAACATCATGAAGTCCAATCATCAAGCTAATGCCACCATGCCTACTAAACCATGTCCTGAAGTGCCATGTCTACACATTTTTTTAACACCTCCAGGGATGGTCACTCCACCACTTCCCTGGTCAGCCTGTTCCAGTGCCTGACTATTCTTTCAGTAAAGAAATATTTCCTAATATCCAATCTAAATCTTCCCTGACACAACTTGAGGCCATTTCCTCCTGTCCTATCGCTAGTTACCTGGGAGAAGAGACCAACACCCGCCTCCCTACAACCTCCTTTCAGGTAGTTGTAGAGAGCAATGAGATCTCCCCTCAGCTTCCTCTTCTCTCGACTAAACAATCCCAGTTCCCTCAGTCGCTCCTCATAAGACTTGTGCTCTAGACCCTTCACCAGCTTTGTTGCCCTTCTCTGGACACACTCCAGCAACTCAACATCCTTCTTGTAAGGGGCCCAAAACTGAACATAGTATTCGAGATGTGGCCTCACCAGTGCTGAGGACAGGGGCATGATCACTCCTACTGGCCACACTATTCCTGATACAAGCCAGGATGCTGTTAGCCTTCTTGGCCACCTGGGCACTCTGCTGGCTTATGTTCAACTGGCTGTCAACCAGCACTCCCAGATCCCTTTCCGCCAGGCAGCTTTCCAGCCACTCTTCCCCAAGCCCTGCATGGGGTTGTTGTGACCAAAGTACAGGACCCAGCACTTACCTTTGTTAAACCTCATGCAACTGATCTCAGCCCATCGATCTAGTCTGTCCACATCCCTCTGCAGAGCCTTCCTACCCTCAGCAGATCGACACTCCCACCCAATTTGGTGTCATCTGCACTTACTGAGGGAGCACTCAATCCCCTCATCCAGATCATTGATAAAGATATTAAACAAGACTGGTCCCAAGACTGAGCCCGGGGGGAACACCACTTGTGACAGGCTGTCAACTGGATTTAACTCCATTCACCACTTTAATGATCTCTCCCCGTCCTTATCTCAAACCTTGAGCCTTTTCATTACATCACCTCTCCCTATTCCCTCAGAGGGCGGGGGTGTGAGGGAGAGACTGTGTAGCTTGGTCCTGAGTGGGGCTAAACTATGACACTGATCAACATCTTAGTCTGGACATAGATTGTAACCACGTGGTGATGGATTTGAAAGTTACAGCAACTGCACAAAAGCTTCATCCAGCAGACTCCTCTCATGTGAGGGGGAGTTAGCCATGCAGAAATTGATCTCTTTACCCCTGGAAATGGCATAATTCAGTACAGCCCAAAGGAGAATATAAACTCCTATTTGGTTGTAATGTTGCTTGCACAAAAAGGGTAAGAGCTGAGCCTCTGTTGTTACAAACACATTACAAGTTCTGCCAGTCAAATTAATTCTTGAAGAAACAGAAACAGCACTGCTCAACTGCTTCTCCTGAAGCTAAGCATTTGTAAGGTTATTTTTCTGCATTCATCCATCAAAATTTTGATTAATGTTATCAACAAAACTATTAGTTGGAAGGGCATAACTTAGTGGAATCTTATTTTTTTTAACAAAAATATATTCAAATATATTTAAATTCATAAATCTATCCAAATTCAAAATTATTTTTCATGAGCAATATCCATGCTGTTTTTCAGACTGTCACAGAAAAATACCATGTCTCCCTTCCTCCCTTGCTTGCCCCCTTTCTTCCTTCTTTCCCTCTTTCCTGCCCTCCTTTCCTCCTTCCCTGCCTCCCTCTCTCCCTCACTTTCCTTCCTCTCTTCTTCCCTTCCTCTCTCCCTCTGCCTCTCTCCATACACGTGCCATGCAAAACAGGAGAAACACCATAAAACATTCTTCTGCATTCCTTTGTTCTCCTTTCCAGGAACATAAATACAACTAGGCTACTGACCAGTTGCCTTGGAGATAGCAATTGGATTGCAGTCTAAGTGTGCCACACATAAAATGTGCTGAAAGTATCCTAAATAAATATGCAGAACCAGAATGGAAGTTACCCACCTACTCTCTTCAGAGGATTAGGAAAGTAGGGGACAGTGGAGAGGATAAAGGATAGCAATAGAAAGGCTGTTATGGTACAGATATGTATCTCGGAAAATTGAAATGTTGGAGATTGGTGTTTACCTAGCAGGTAACAGTGGCTGGTGCAACTAATTAATCAATCTAAAATTACCTTTTAAATATCAAAAACAAAAAATAAGAACATCTTACCTGTCTTGGAGAAAATAGTGGCAAATCAGTTACAATTCATCAATATTACTGTTTTAATCTATACGTAATTCTACAAATTTCCCTGGAAAACGCATTTAAATCTTGCCAGGCAAGGTTTTATAAAGAGGAAACCTTGATAGTTCAATCTAGGTAATTACTTTGTGTGCAATTCTGTTCTCACTAAAGCCAGTATATTCACTAAGTTTGTATGGAAAAACACAATTTTAAGGCTTTTTTAGTGTGATTGCATGGTCAGATAAAAGATCACTTGTTTTTACAGAAGCAGACTACAGGGACCAAAACACTATTAGCATATTTTCATTATGAATTTATAATTACTGGGAATTCTATCTGGTTTTTTTTTTTCTGTAGTTGTAGTCACAAACGTAACTTTTATTTATGTAATAAAATTCAATGTAACTAATACAAGACTGGGCTTGGTGGTTTGATTTTTTTTTTCCTGGTTGGGTGTTTGGAGCAAAGAGAACGCAAAGTACAGGGGACTCTGTGCAGGACACAGGAGTATACTGTTTGCAGCATCTTTGGTGAGAAAACATAATGTTTCTGTTTGAATCTCTGGCAACACAAAATAAATAAATATTTCATAAGTTTAAAGAAAAAAAATACTAGGATGTAAAGTTATTGTAATGTGACACTCTGGTAAAAATAAAACTTTATGGTTATGGATATCCAAGCAAATATCTTTCTTTGATGATAAGGAAATGGTGGTTCATATTAATGGAATACCAATCTGGTGCTGAATACTCATCTAGTCATTCTCACCTCCTACCTTCTGTCATCCTCCTTTAATGGCACATTCAAGGAAGGGATTATATAAAAGAAGTTTATTATAAAATAGGATAGAATGAGTCACCAAAGGATAAAATCACCCTGTCCAAGAGGGTGGTGATGTTGTCCTACTTAATTTGCTTGATTATGAATTATATGTCTACTATGGTAAAAGGACAAGCATAATACAATTCCAGCTTTATGTTGGCAAGCCAATCTCTATTTACTCCACACTCAAATGTGCAGGTAACATTGGATGCTGATTGTGTCTTAAAGGATTACGATCTTAAAAATAATGGTTCTGAATCAACATTACACTTCAGCAAATCTGAAATTTGGCAGTGGAAATGACTCACATATTTCAAGTTAGGAACAGATCAAGTGTTATCCTTAGATCAAGGTTTCTGTCAAGGAGTAGCTCTCTGCTTCAACTAGAATTTGGTGAAATTCATTTTCCTTTTCTGTGTGTGGATTATTTTCTCTTTTATAAGTGAAAACTGTGTGCAATAAAAATAAAAATAAAAAAGAAATATGACACATCATTGTGCAAAATTAACTTCATATAAGTGAGGTGTAAGAAAGTAATGTCAGCTGGGGATCAAATTATGGCATTGGTTTAAGAGATCAGGTTTTATGAAATAAAAGATATACTGTACTGCCTAAAATCAAGGCAAATATTCTGCATCGGAAAGGTGAATTCAAACACAGTTGACATACAACTGAAATTTTATAAGCACTAAAATATTATTGCAATAAGTCAGAGAAACAGTGGATTTGGCTTTCAGTTACTCCACTAGTTCTCTAAGTTGTGACACTCCATTCTTGCTAAATATGATTTTGTTAGAAAAAAATTCACCCTGGCACTATAATAGCTTAGATGCTAATTTTAGAAGAGTTAAATTGTTATCCCATTGTGATTGATAGTTATAAATAGACAAAACTTACATATACCTTGATATGTATACCTTGTTAAAGGTATAGCTTATTATTCTTTATAGGCCTGAATATTCTTTAGAGGCCTTGCTTTTGCTATCCACTCCTGTGTATAGTGAGGTAAGAAAAGATTGTAAAGCAAGTTATACATATCTTATCTTTGTAACACATGCCTTTATTGCAATGAATGGCTTATATGTAGGTATTCAGAGTGGGTGGAGAACATTTAAGCATAGATGCATGTGGTTAGCTGAAGGGATTGTGCTACTTTGGAAGGGTCCCTATCTCAAATATGGCACATACAAAAACTTGTACATCAAACACTCAGCCACAGAAAATTGATATAATGTAATGCCATTTATATAGGCTAGCATTTGTGAAAAACAATATGCATCTGCATGAATGGTAGTCATGCATATTTTAAACTGTGTTTCAATGTCTATTATCATTCTAAGCTATTTCCTTTCTCTACAGCAGCTCTTAAAAATATCTTCTGCTATCATATCCCATGAAAGAAAACAGGCTCCAAGATATCAAAGACCAAGTCTGAACAGGTTTGGGGAATGTAACCAGTTTTTAGGATTCCTATGCACAAAGTTCACCCAGCATATGATATTTAGAAGCACAACAGTATTTATTGCTCTATTACAGCCTTGCATAAGCAGTTACCAGCATAAGCAGTTACGGTCCCTTGTTTTCCGTTTATGAGAGTCTTACCACCCCGACTAAGCCGGAGACACCACCGAGCAGGAGGATGATGATCAGTGGGGTCAGAGCAGAGAAGGGAGGTAGGCGCAGCACCTTCAGGGCGTCCCCTGTTGTTTGTAGAGCGTGCTCTGGGTCCTTTCTTTCACCTCCGCTCTGTGCCGCCTCTGTTTATCCCCTCAGCAGATTCAGTGGCAGAGTACTGACCAGGTGTTGATGCGCACGTGGCCAGCGCATGCAACAACGCCTGCCAAGTACGTGCCCTGCTGGCTAACAGCGGTTCCCGGATAGCAACAACATACTGCTCAATAACAACCCTCCTAGTTCCCTACTCCGAGATAACAACCCTCCTAGCTCCCCTCTCCAAGGTTGCGTTCTCACAGCTCTGTGCAGCTTGTAATTTCCCACAGTGGCCCTACAGGGACCATCACTGAAATCCCTCACACATGCCACCGCGTGGTCCGTAGTTGGGACACTGTGGTATTCCACAACCCGTACTTTTAAGCGGTGTAAAGTTGTATCACATAGTCCACAACAATAACTGTTTTAACCAACCCCACCCCCATGTCCATTCAGCGAACAGGTTCCATCCAGTTGCTTCCACTAATTGCTGGTTCAATCAGTGTATCTCTTGCAGTTGTGCATCGATGGACTTCGAGTGGTCACTTAAGTTCATGCAACACAAACCATCAAAGTCCTTACATCCACGTCCATGAGCTAGGAGTAAAAAGTCAATAGCAGCGCTATTTTGAAACATAGCATGGCGTATACTATCTACATCAAATAACAAATGAGAAAAAGCTATACTAGTAGCGTTACTAGGATATCTGAAATTGGTACAATTGCCTGCATCCAGTGTTCCCAGGATTCAAAGCTGTTGTGGGAGTAATGCAGGTGATTTTGCCAGATAGGGCAGCTAGCTGTCCCACTGATTTATAAGTTCAGGCAACCCCTGGTGTTTTCACGAGTTCAGGCAACTGTGTAACTGTCAGTGAACTCACTTGCAGTGAGGGGTACTCCTACCAAGCATGTCGTAAATGGGTTCCGGGGAGTTGCTGTGCTGAGACAAAGAGTATCTTGTCTGGTGACCTTCGCCAATGTCACCCATACGTTTTACTCATGGGGGAAATGTGTATGCATAAACCTGTCAAAACAAAAAAGAGACAAAAATCAAGGTTAACACCCCCCCACCCACTCCTTCCCCCCTCCTAGTTCCCCTCTCCGCGATAACAACCCTCCTAGCTCCCCTCCCCAAGGTCGTGTTCTCACAGCTGTGTGCAGCTTGTAATTTCCTGCAGTGGACCTACACGGACCATCACTGAAATCCCTCACACAGGGAGCTGTTTATTTTTCCTCTGGAGAACTTGCAGATAGAAGTATAAAGCTACTCCAGACTGACATTCTTTGATATGAATTTCAGTCTGAAAATCTAACAGGAACAGAAACACTTCTACGTTTTCTTTTCTTCTTTGTTTTATTTTGGTCAAACACAATATGAGAATCCAAATGTGCACATTCTATGAAGGAAGACCACTGCTAAACTCGGAAAATGATTTATACTCCCTCATTTTGTCTAGCTTCTCAAATATTTAGATGATCAAAAACCACAATCAAGTGCCATCTGGTGTTTCAAGAAACTACAGCATGTAGGCAATTGACTTTTTCACTCATAAACATTTCTTAGGCACCTGAAGTTTTGTACCTTGGCATGATTACAGTTGCCTATAGCTTGAACATTTAGCACATTATTTCCTTAAGATCTACAAGCCAGGCATCTCCCAGTCATCTCCAGTCATAGTCTGGCAGGCATTTTTTACCATATGAATTACTAAATTAGGCTTAGGAGTTAAAAACATGAAGGACAAAAAACCACAAAAAGGAAAAACCAAACCCCACAACCATACTGCCAAATGAAGCAGTAGCTATTCTTCTAAGGATTTTACTGGTCCACTTGGGATGTGGGAAAAAGGGTTACATTCTCTCCTGTGATAGAGGGAATTTGAACTCCTATTGCCTAGTAGGCCTATGCTCTGCATTATATTTTCTGTGAAGGGACTCAGTTTGTCCGATTATAGTTGTCCCACTGTACGTAACAAAATGGACATTGTTTGGAAGAGACATAACAAGAAATTATTAGGTTTCATCCATTTCTGGTTTAATGGGTGGGAAAAATGCTGATGGAAGTACTTTGATACAGGAAGAAGGATAAAACAATTAATAGTTCTTAATAGCACTTCTAAATTGGCCAGAATAGCACTATTTAACTCGAAAGAAAGAAAGGCCTTGAAGATTGGAAGGAGTAAAAAAGAGTTTGCAAAATACTGTTCAAAGATGGTTTCAGTGCAAGGCATCTAAATGAAGCAAACAGTAGTATTTTAGGGGAACTCTATTTCAATCATGAAACATATAATCATAGTAAACTCAGGCATTTCAGTGAATGTTGTTTAAGGCAGACGTCTAAGTAGCAAAAAATCCTTATTGACCAGAATAACACTATTAAATTCTAGAGGGAAAAAATCAACTTTCTACTGGTCTCTTAATGCAGTCTAGGCTATTTCAGCAGCACAGTATGTCTTTGGAAGAATTCAAGATATAACTTCTACTCATTCATGCGTTGCATATCTTGCTTTGATGACTGAAATTGTGAGTTGGGAATTTATTAGATGGAAAAATATCTACAAGTTGATATTACAATATTGAATATTTGCTGAAGTGCTTACATCAGTCTACTGTTTACTCAAAAAGACTAGATAAAAGAGGATGAAAACTTATATATTAAACAAAGGCATAAAAACTATTATATATTAAAGAAAAATACCAAACCCATTCTAAGTATAAACCCTCAGAGAAGTAAAATAATTCTATTTAGATTTTTAAATTATTTTTCTTTTTTCTTTTTCTTCATCTTTTTCTTTTTCCTTTTTTCTTTCTTTTTCTTTGTCTTTTTCTTTTTTCTTCATCTTTTTTCTTTTCCTCCTTTTCATTTTTTCCTTTTTGTTTTCTATTGTCCTTTTCATCCATCTTCATGCTTTTAATCTTTTTCTTCATAATTCTTTTTATTTTTCTTCATCTTTTTCTATTTCTTTTTATTCAATTTTTAAAATTTTCTTTTTAATTTTCTCTTTATTTTTCCCTTTCTGTCTTCCTCCTCCCATCCCTCTTCACCTTCTGCATCTTCTCTTTCTTCTTCTTGTTGAACACCAAACTTTGCTACTACAAGTAAGTGCTTATATAATATATATGATTAATATAATGATCATATGTATGATAACTGTAATATACTCACCACATATATAACAATATGTGATGAATATTCTACACACTAGGAAATTTTGTAACTATTGCATAGCTCACAAGCCAAAACTTTCCAAATTTAAAGTAGGCAGATCAGTACTGATATGAGACACTATAGTAACAGTGTTTGTCAAATTCTAAACATGGGTCACTTACAGTAATCAATCAGCTCACGTAGGCTGTAATGACATAGAATCTTACTGGAACACTAACTAAAAAAAAGAGAGTGTAAAATAGACGTAGAAAACATTTAAATTGACTTTCTGTCACAAATCAAAGTTCAAATCAATGCTACTAGAATACTTAAGCAAAATGTGTATGAGGAATATTTATACACAGAAATATCAAAGAGGTTCTGGAAATTGTGCATTGCTTTGGATAATTCTAGAAACAATTATGACGCGTAAGGATCCTAAGACTGTGATGAAAGATAAATTATAGATAAATATTGAGAAAAAAAATAATAGGGAGGAAAGAAGATAGTAGAATTAGCCTGAACTCTTCCCCAAAATTCTGTAAATTCTTTTACAGAAGACATATCTGAAAAGAGAGCATGTATAACACAAAAGTAATTTGAAACAAGGAATTAGAGTGATATCAGGTTTAAATTCATCTCAGTCATTAAATTCATGAGGACTAGAATGCAGAAATGCAACAGATTTTTGCACATGTTCAAGACAAAGAGATTAAAGACTTGATCTACTTGATCTGTCCGCTCTTTTTGGATACCTGAAATGACAAGTATATCTAAGAATACAAGATCTTAAAAGGCAAAAATGAGGAATACACTAATCATCTACAGTGTTAGACAATTTACTGAAGTCATAGCTAAAAATATTAATTTATTTAGGGCATTTTTATAATTCAGTATGAAACAAAAAAAAAAGCCCACCCCAAGCCCCAAGCATGCATATCATCTGTACTTCCTTATAAGCCTTTATTATATTGTTTTCACTTCAGAATAACTTAAAAGATTTTGTCCTGAATATCTTTCTCAGAAACAAACAAATCCCACCACACTAAAAATAAACATAAGTTGCCAAGATCAATTTTACAATGATGGTTTTAAAAAAAAAAATTTAAAAATCAAACAGACCCACAAGGTTTCCATAGCTTATCTCAGTGAATATATCACAAAGACGCAAAAACATTTTTATAAGAGAGCCTTTGAAGTTTATGTTTTAATTATCTCTCTTCTGGAAAATTATAGATGTGTCATCAGTTTAGCAGCTGCTTTCGGAATGATAATGTAGATGTAGTAGGCTGAATAGCTGTTCTGTTCTTCTGTATCAGCTTCACTAAAAGAAATGCTACCCTCATTTTGATGGTCTTGAAAGTCACTAATAAACTATCCTGTAACATAATGTCATGAAGTAGGATATGTTATTTGGGAACTGCATTGAGGCAGAGATAACATGGAGAATTATAGTCTATTTTCAATTATTAACATATGAAACAGCAGTCTTTCTATTTTAATTAAATTTTGTGTTTGTTTTTTTGTCCGTGTGTGGCTATAGTAATATTAGGTTTATTACTGGGGTTATTAGAGCATCCCATGAAGGAACAACATCCTAGACATCAGGCACAAAGAAATGTCCCGCAACCTTGTGAAGAACAACAAACTAATGCTCGCTGATTATAGCAATGATGAAATCACTGCAACTCACTTTATTGTCGTAAAAAAACCAAGATGCTGAAGGAATAATATGGTGGGAAGGCATATAGTATTAAAAAATGAAGAAAATATGAAAGAAAGACTAATAGTATCTAATTAATTTATTATTGTTAGACAAAAAATGAAAAAAAGAAATTGCCACATCAGACTAAAATACGCCTTGAGCCAAGAAGCAGTTATTTCTAGATATGATCAGCTTCATGTTCCAGGCTCTGATCAATGCTTCATCCAAAGCTTTATTATTACTTGTTGTTTTCAAGTAATATAAGTAATATATATTTTATTATATTTATTTTATATATTTAAAAATATATATTATTACTTATATTATATATAAGTAATTGCCTGACCAATTTGGTGGCCTTCTATGACGGGGTGACAGCATCGGTGGACAAGGGACGAGCAACGGATATCATCGACCTGGACTTGGGCAAAGCTTTTGACACTGTCCCGCATGACTTCTTTCTCTCCAAACTAGAGAGGCATGGGTTTGATGGATGGACCACTCGGTGGGTAAGGAGTTGGCTGGATGGCCGCACTCAGAGAGTGGTGGTCAATGGCTCAATGTCCAAGTGGAGACTGGTCACAAGTGGCGTCCCTCAGGGGTCCGTGTTGGGCCCGGCCCTGTTCAACATCTTTGTCGGCGACATGGACAGTGGAATACAGCGCACCCTCAGCAAGTTTGCCGATGACACCAAGCTGTGTGGTGCTGTCGACACACTGGAAGGGAGGAATGCCATCCAGAGGGATCTGGACAGGCTGGAGAGGTGGGTCTGTGCCAACATCAGGAAGTTCACCCAGGCCAAATGCAAGGTCCTGCACATGGGTCGTGGCAATCCCAGGCACAAATACAGGCTGGGCGGAGAATGGATGGAGAGCAGCCCTGAGGAGAAGGACTTGGGAGTGCTGGTGGACGAGAAGCTCAACATGAGCCGGCAATGCGCCCTTGCGGCCCAGAAGGCCAACAGCATCCTGGGCTGCATCAAGAGGAGCGTGGCCAGCAGGTCAAGGAAGGTGATTCTCCCCCTCTACTCTGCCCTGGTGAGATCCCACCTGGAGTACTGTGTCCAGTTCTGGAGCCCCCATCATAAGAATAACATGGACCAGCTGGAGAAGGTCCAGAGGAGGGCCACAAAGATGATAAGAGGGATGGAGCACCTCTCCTATGAAGAAAGGCTGAGAGAGAGAGGCTGTTCAGCCTGGAGAAGAGGAGGCTCCGGGGAGACCTGATAGTGGTCTTCCAATACCTCA
>JAAGAY010137990.1:0-20167 GCA_011801015.1 Ardeotis arabs | reverse complement strand
GTTCACTTCTCTCAGTGTTGAGTAACTTCTCAGTCAGAGGCAACATTTTCCAATCTCTTCTCCTATCTCATTAGCTGCATTTTGTGTTATCCAAGTACTAATAATTTACAGATGCACATTTACTGCAGGCACAAGGACAGACAAAAGATCAGACAGACATATAATGAAATAGGATTGTGCTGATAATATATTGCTGAAATGACTTCTGGTAAGTTGGCAGAAATCAGCCTGGCAAAAGCCTACTCACTCAATTTGGATTTTTGTGAGTTAGCTGAAATTTGCAAAAAGTGAGCCATTGTGTTTCAGGGTACAAACAAAATAGTTTTGGTGATTGATATGATAGATATTACAAGATTAAAAATAACAGCTTGGGGCAGTTGCATGCTAGATGGCTGAGAGAATGTGTAATGTGATTTGGAGCCTTTTACCTTGAGTTTACCACTTGCAATTCAGCCCTAGGTTAGGAGTGAGATGATGAGAAATGAGCTTTCACATCTCATACACTTTATAAAAACTGGCATTAGAAGGACTCTTGACTGGTGCTTTCAGGAGAAGGAAGAGTCAGCTTAAGTGCCTTAACATGCAACTTCCCAGCTGTCCCAAGACTAGCCTTTGGAGAACTAAGGTGGAGAATATTGGCTAGGAGTCTGCTATTCAAATGTCTAGTGTTTAAAGTGTTAGTTATTGGTGATTCTTGGAGACACATAATTTTACTACTCACAGACTGTGTGCTACTGAGTTGGGAAGGTCGAAACAAGAAGTAGAAGACCAGCCCTGTTCTGGGTGGAAGAGAAATACCTGTGAGAGACAGTAGCACCTTGCTGAGAAGATTATCCTTGACAAAATCTGGATAGTGATTGCCCTACTAAGAACTATCTGGAAAAGGAAGAAGTCTGATGTGACAAAAGAAAGGAAAAGGAGTAAGAGGGGATAACTTCTAAGAAATACTCCTTGGAAAAGTAGGAACTGCAGCAGCTGCTTCCTACTGTGCAGTAGGGATCCCAGGAAAGTCTTCTTATCAAGGTAAACAGCACTGGCTCCTGTGTGATACCACTCTGAAGTGCTTTGGAAGTTTCAGGAACCAAAAGGAAGAGCTTAGAGGGAGATGTTATGTAGAGAGAACAAAACACTTTGAATTCCTTGACTTAAGAGGAGAGAAATCATAATGAAATTGTGATCCAGTGCAACTGTGATTTTATTTATCAAAATGGTTAGCTTGCTTTTGTGCTTGTGGGGTTGAGTTTCAGGATTGTGTTTATTTTTTAATATCAGAAGGATAAATTTGCCTACGCATCATGTCAGACCAACCTAAGCTATGCTTTGTGAAGATTTACGTGGTAGGATGCCATTAAGTTGGATTCTTTCTGGGCCTACGTGAGGTGTTTGGTGTTGAGAGGGTATCAACTCACTGAAATTTGGCTTGCATAAAGAGATGTGACATAGGATTTGAAACATCTTTACTCCAGTGTATACATGATGCCCTGCAGCTCTGCAGCTGTACACCTACAATTACAGTGATATTTCTGGGCTTGGTTTAATGTTTTGACTTTCTGATTCTTTTTTTTGGTACCCTGGCATTGTTGAATCCCATCTGGAGTTAACATCAGGTTTTATTGGTGGAAACACTACAGGCTGTCACTTACAAATAAGATAAGTTACAAGTCAAATAAGTCATTGATTGAATGGAAGCTACTAAGGCTTTTAAAGAAGTAAATCATTTGGTCTTTTAATTGTTTCTCAGTGTAGGCAGTGGAGGGAGATGAAAACGCCATTCCTGATGCCATATTCTGGATGAGAAAGAATTGGGGCACTTTTATGATTTGCGCTGTGTTTCACAGGAGTACTTACATTAATCCTATTTCAGCTGGGATCTCTAAGGCAATATATCTAAAGCAGTTAAAGAAACCTTCTGCTCCAGAAAATTTGGACTTTTTTTGATAAAAACTCCAAATCTTTTTGTTGCAAATCTTTGTATTCAATATGCCTGAAATATTGTGGTAATGCAGTCTTATACTTAAAGTATGTGAGCCATGCCTGTAATGCACTGTGCTACACATAGAATCATAGAATAGTTTAGGTTGGAAGGGACCTTTAACGATCATCTAGTCCAACCTCCCTGCAAGGAGCGAGGATATTATCAGTAGGTTGCTCATACAGGAGCAGGAGTCTCCTACAACCTGGCTTTGACTGTTTCCAGGGATGGGGCATCTGCCACCTCTCTGGACAACCTGTTCCAGTGTTCCACCACCCTCAGCGTAAGAAACTTTTTCCTGATGTTTAGCCTGAATCTACCTGCTTCTATTTTAAAACCATTACCCCTCGTCCTATTGCAGCAGGCCCTACTGAAGAGTTTCTCCCCATCTTTCCTACAAGCTCCCTTTAGGTACAAGAAGGCAGCTATAAGGTCTCCCTGGAGCCTTCTCTTCTCCACGCTTAACAGCCTCAATTCTCTCAGTCTGTCTTCATAGGAGAGGTGCTCCAGCCCTCTGATCATCTTCATGGCCCTCCTCTGGACTTGCTCCAACAGGTCCACATCCTTCTTATGTGAGGGGGACTTGGGGGACGTGTCATGGGACTTCCTGAGTTTGGTGTATTGCAGTAGATGTGTGTAGTGCAACGCCCCCACCAATAAACACTTTTTATAGATAAGGCAATGTGATTTAAAAAAACAGTTTAACAGAAGAAAACTAGATTTCAGCCAAGATTTTTATATCCCTCTGCATTTGTATACCTCTGTAACAGTAAATGCTAGAGTGCTTTTTAATTTTGCTGCTTGATTACTCTGAACAGCTATACAAATATACTGTTGATGTCCAAAGATGTGTTGGATAAAGCAATTACTACACTGTTAAATTTATAACATCATTTTAGAATAAAAGTATTATCCAAAAGCAAATTACCGATAGCCTTTAACTTGGTGAGTAGAGTTAAATACTTGAAGGGGTGTTTTGAGACATGAAGATATGATTGATTTTTCAAAGATTCTGAATTGAAATGGTGGTTGCAGGTGACAAAGACTTAAAAAATCAAGGCATTGAATAAGTTGGGTTTTTATATATGTAGTTTTAGGCTTGAAGAACCTGAGGCAGGAACCTGCTGTTATTGCATTTAATATACCAGATGGTCTGTTGTGCACCAGAAGTCTAACTCTAAACTTTAGGGTTCGGGTTTCTTGACATCACTGATAGCACTTAGGATCTAGTGTGACTGAGGAAGAGATGTTTGTTCAATGGTGCTTTAAATTATTTATAGAATAGCTTAAAATTTATTAGTTTGAAACATAAGCGATGTTTGCAATTCTTATTTGATTTTGGCAGTGGGAGTTTGGTACAATGAGCTAACTCTTGGACTTGGATTGGCAGGTTGTGTGTGACATCTATGTGACATTTATCTGTGCTCCAAGTGCATTCTAGCACACGACAATGAATGTGAGACATTAGTCTCCCAATATATGGGCAGTGGCAGCTCTGCTCTTTTCCAGTGTAATATTATCTCTACCACCTGTTACTTGGTTTTTCCCATGAACTCCTCCTATATACATTGTTATTAATACTTTGGGGAAGAGGCGTTTTCAGGGCTTTGCACATTAGTAGAATGGTGCACGTGCATCTTAAAGCTTTCAGAAGTTGTGAGGCTCTGGGTGGAAGACAGAAGGAAAATGACAAACCAGGAATTCCAGACAGGCAGTACTTTGTCCAGAACAGCCCTCTGCAGAGGGGTGGGTCAGGGGAATTGCTTGGGAGACCTTTCCTGCCAATGATGAATATATATAGTAATTTCTTCTCAGTGACAGGCAAGCTGGACCAGTCAAATCACTGAGTGTTTTCTTTCCAGTAAATGAATTATACTTTTGTGGAAGGGGCTGAAAAGGTGGGCTGGAGACTGCTGTCCTGCACTTGGCTTCTCTCCAAGCAAATCCAGACAAAACAGTGGCAGTGCAGATTCCCCTCAGCACCCTGCCCTGTCCACTGTATGCCTTCAATCCTGAACTGGCAGAAACTGCCTGGAGAGCAAGGAGATGGTAATTTGGTCTTTGTGTCCATTCAGTCCTTGGCACTTCTTCTGAGGCAGCAAACAAGACAGCAGCTAGCAACAGAATTTTTTATGATCGTTGGACATTTTTCCCAAGAATGGATCTGAAAGCTCATTAATTTCACCTGCAGTCACCAGCACCACCTCCTACCAGTTGCTGCCTTATGTAAGGGGACTCTGTCAATGGCACTTCTTTCATCAAAGTTATTCCCCACAGTGTTCAACAGTATTGTTTGCAGCAAAAAGCAGATTGAAAGACTGAATTGCTGAGGGAATCTGTGTACTGGGTGTCAAAATACCACAATCCTGAGGGGCTAGCTAAGTCCCAGCTACCCGTACTGTTGGCAAGACCTTCTGCTGTCTTTGGCTAGCTCAGAAACTCTCCCCTTTCCCCTTTCTTGGAGGCTGAAGCTGCAATGGCACAGTTTTGGACCTTAAAGAATTGTTCAGTATATGCCTTTCCATTCACCATGAGGTTCAATAAAACCAAGTGCAAAGTCCTGCCTCTGGGTCGGGGCAGCCCCTAGTATCATTACAGGGTGGGGGATTAAGGGATTGAGAACAGCCTTGCCGAGAAAGACTTGGGGGTACTGGTGGATGAAAAGCTGGACATGAGCTGGCAATGTGTGTTCTCAGCCCAGAAGGTCAATTGTATCCTAGGCTGCATCAAGAGGAGCGTGGCCAGCAAGTCGAGGGAGGTGATTCTCCCCCTCTATTCTGTTCTAGTGAGACCTCACCCGAGTACTGTGTCCAGCTCTGGAGCCCTCAGTACAGGAAAGATATGGACCAGTTGGAGTGGGTCTAGAGGAGGGCCATGAAGATGATCTGAGGGCTGGAGCACCTCTCCTGTGAAGAAGGGCTGAGAGACTTGAGGTTGTTCAGCCTGGAGAAGAGGAGGCTCCTGGGAGACCTTATTGTGGCCTTTCAGTACTTAAAGGGAGCCTATAAGAAAGATAGGGACAAACTTTTTAGCAGGGCCTGTAGTGATAGGACAAGGAGTAATGTTTTTAAACTAAAAGAGAGCAGATTTAAACTAGATGTAAGGAAGAAGTTTTTTATGATGAGGGTGGTGAAGCACTAGAAGAAGTTCCCCAGAGAAGTGGCTGATGCCCCACCCCTGTAGATGTTCGAGGTCAGGTTGGACAGGGCTCTGAGCCACCTGATCTAGTTGAAGGTGTCCCTGCTCACTGCAGAGTAGTTGGACTAGATGACCTTTAAAGGTCCCTTCCAACCCAAACCATTTGATGATTCTATATGGAACCTGTGTGCAAGGTATTGGCAAGCTATGGTTTCTCACGGCATGTAATGCCATTTGGACTCTTGTCCAGTGTCGTAGTTTAGCCCCTATGGGGGCCAGACTACACAGTCTCTCTCTCACTCCCCCCACCCTCCGAGAGAACAGGGAGAGATAATATAAGGAAAAAGGCTCGAGTTTTGAAATAAGGGCAGGGAGAAATCCTTAAAGTTACCATTACAGGCAAAACAGACTCGACTTGGGGAAAACTATTCATTTATACTAAAAACAGCAGGATAATGAGACAGAGAACAAGATAACCTCCCCCCATCCCTCCCTCTTCCCAGGCTTAACATTATCTCTACTACCTTCCCCTTCCTGAGCGGCACAGGGGGGAAGAGGGAATGGGGGTTATGGTCAGTTCATCAGACATTGTTTTACACTGCTGCTTCATCATCAGGGGAAGAACTCCTCACATTCTTCCCCTGGTTCAGCTTGGGGTCCCACCCACGGACCACAGTCCTTTGTGAAACTGCTCCAGTGTGGGTCATCTCTTCCACAGGGTGCAGTCCCTCCAAAACAGCTGCCCCAGCGCAGGCCCTCCACAGGCCACAGCCTCCTTCAGGCATCCACCTGTTCTGGTGTGGGGTGCTCCACAGGCTGCAGGTGGATCTCTGCTCCTTCATGGACCTCCATGGGCTGCAGGGGGACAACCTGCTCCACCATGGTCATCACCACAGGCGGCAGGGGAATCTTGGAGCGCATTACTCCTCCTCCTCCTTCTTCCCTGACCTTGGTGTCTGCAGCTGTTCCTCTCACAAGAAAAAATCTTCACAACAGGCAGGCAGACGCCTCTCAGGATCTCTTCACATCTCATCTCCTCCACTTCTTGCAGCCGGGCCAGGCCGAGTCGGGCCCAGTCAGCCACCCAGCGGGAGGCCAGAGGGTGAGGGCTGCAAGGCTCGTGCCTCCCGCTCTGTGCCCCTGCTTAGCTTCTTCACATCTTCTCTACTTTTTTTTTCTGTTTTCCCCTTCTTAAATACATTATCGCAGAGGCGTTACCAGGGAACATTCTGCTACCGATTGGCTTGGCCTTGGCCAGCAGCAGGTCCATCCTAGGCCCGGCGGAGTCCTCTGAACAAAGGGGACCAACTTCTAGCAGCTTCTTACAGAAGCTACCACTGTAGCCCCCCCTCACTAAATAAAACCAGAACATCCAGTCATGGCTTTTCAAAGCCTCAGATAAGCTGAAGACTGATTCTCAAAGGTCACATTTCCCTCTGTGGAGACTTTCAGAGAAATTTTGATTCACAGCCTCATCCTAGTGGGAATAAGGCCTTTCTCTGTAATCATTTGTGAAACTCACTCCCACCAAAGATCAGGCCTGGCTTAGTAGATCTTGGCTTAGTATATGGTTGGGCCAGTGCACAATGCCAACTTTTCTGTAAATGTTTCTTTCTTTCGGTTGAGTGATACACTCAAGCTCATTAGAGCTGTTTTCAGCTAAGCTCCTAAGAGCTTAAATCAAAACAAAGTAATACTAGCTCACTGAGGGTTACTATGCCCTTCCCTGAACAAAACTCTTCCATCTAGAAATCTTGTCTTGTAGGTACTTAAAAAATCTGCTGACTGCTCTGGAAAGGAGGACATCTCAGATGTTTCCCCCAAAACAGGCAGATCAGCTCTCTTGCATGTAATATGTAGATCTCTGAGATGCAGTAGATCACACAGATAGTTTAGTGATTGTAGTTTCAGTAGGCCTGGGGAATCATCAGACAAGCTATGGACAAGTACATAATCTGGGCTGAGCTTGCACAGTAAGTTGGATGCATCCCAGAGACATCAAATTGCTGTTATGCTCGAGTGTGCACAGCTTTTTGCATCTAGAACTTCTTGTACAGAAAGCCAGAACTCTGATTGATGTCAGATAAAGTAGTATGGTCCAGTTGGTAGCTCATGACTCAGATTTAGCTTGTAATATGCTTCATCTATTTGATCTTCTACCTTTGCCCATAAGAGATGGAGAACAGCTGTTTGAGTACTGGACACCAGCTGAATGCTGCTGCTGCCCATCCTGCAGTCCCACCCTGTTGCTAGCAGTGGCTGGTAGGAGCCTGGGGGCAAGGCAACTTAGCCCATTGGCTATGGACTTTCCTAAATACTGACTGTGTCTCCTTTGACTGCTAGGGTGGGGTAAGGAACGAATTCAAAAGTTATCTCACTTGTTGGGCCTACTAGCGCATTTGCCAGTGAGGAGTTGAGGTGTTGAGGTCCTAGTCTCCAGGTCTGAATCACATTCAATTATATATTCAACAAGTCCATGCATTCCCAGAATATAAAGTGAAGATAAGCCTTCCTATTAGATGAAGTGCTGTGAAGATGAATTTCCTTTAAGTCATTGTCACTATTATTCCCTTGCATCTTTGAGGGATGGAATGTACTGGACTGAGTGAAGCAGACCTTTCTCTGCTCACCTTGGGTGCTCACCCTAGGATTTGGTGTGCTTTGACACAAGGTTTTCTTTAGAGAAAGAAACTCTGAAAGCAAAGAAAAAGGAATAGTCCTTTTCCCAAAGTAGCAATGTGGTTTCTAGTCCTGATGGCCTAAGTGTTGTGAGGACCTCATAGGAATCTAGGCATGGAGGCCTTAGCATTTTTAGATGTTCTTTTGGCCATTGGTCAAAATCTCTTTTGGCCATTAGAGACCTCATGATGTGCAGTATGATTTTGTCCTGGTGCAATCCTGGGAAGTTTAACTGCATCCATTAGTGATTTACCTAATCCAATTGACATTTAGAAGTTAATTCGACTATTCCAGTTAACAGTGTTTTTCCTCAATTTTCTGTCTTGTCTCCCTTCAGGAGGTAATAATCTCCATAGCACAGAAAGCTAACAGATGGGTATTCCACTCCTGAGTGGTTCTTTGATCTCATATTTATGTACTTCATTGCCATTTTCAGTTTGCATGAATAAACCAAGTTGCAAATAATTCAAGAGCAGATATATGTGTGTGCTAAACGATATCTGGTGCGGACGCAGTAACTTCCATGAGAAGGTGGAAACCAGCAGCTATAAGTAAGTAAATAACCTGTAACTGTAAGGCCAGCAGTATCTGAGGTGCTGCAGCTCCATTCTCTGGCAAATGTGAACTGGAGCCCTCAGGTAGTTGCTACTGTCATTTCCTGGAGCTGCTGAAATTCCATGTATGTATGTTTACAGGCTGAGATTTTCATAGGTGACAGAATGAGGTGGGAGCACAGATCTTGTTGACTGATCACCCTAAGACATGTCTGACATTTCTAGCCCATAATATGGGATGTGCTTTAGAATAAAAGGTGCAGTGTAAACATCAGGGAGTTACAACATGACACCATTGCTTCACTGCAACAGGGCTTCCAGGAACCTGATTGTACATAATGTTAGTGAATGGCAACGACTGCTTAATTCAGTGTTACCATAATTTTGCCTACTGCCAAATAGTTTAATTTTGATTAATTAGATGTTAACTAGCTGTGAAATTCTACAGTCTGATCTTTTGGTGGGAGACTTGCCAGATTGTGGAGGCACCTAGAGTGGCTTCTTAGGGGTAGTGAAGCTTTTCTCCTGAAGTGGAACTAGCACCTTTTTCCTTTGCCTTATATTGACTGGACTTATTTTTTTGATTTGCCATTAAGAGGTTAGGGGAATGTAACCTTGACTTTACTAGTGAGACCCTGAAAATGTTTGTCTGGTTCTGCAGTGAGGGATGTTTATGTAGCAGTGGTCTGACCAAGCTTCTGTAGCCTTGACTCTTTGTTCTTTTGACTCTGGGACAATTTATTTGGAAAAGGAGAACTGGGTCCATACACTGGATGTTTATCACCCCCAGGGGAAATAGCTGAACAGTATTGTGAAGGACTCTTAGTCTAGTTCCTCTTTGGAGAAGGGAAGGAATTAATCTTTATTCAGACAACTGGAGTATGGGTCAAATAAACAATACAGTGAGTTGCATTGATGTGTAAATGAGTATTACAGTAACTCAGTAAAAACCTAAACCAGAATAGAGTAGCATTGCTACTCTCTACTACATGCTCATTTGTGGTGCAAACAAAATAGCTGCATAACTATAGCGGGGAAAATTTGATAGCAAGGACTTTAGCATGACCCTAATAATTCACTTGGCAATCTGAATTATGAGTGAGTCTTTAATGCCTGTGCCTTGTTCGTATTGATACCTGTGCTACCAAGTTAAAGGTAGCCTGGATTTGCCCACATAAGCTACTCCAGTGTAGACAAACCATCAGAGCATAAGACAGCATTACAGTCATTTAAGTGGTCATGACAATGTAAATGCTTCCAGTCTTCCTCCAGCTGTTGTTTCCAAGTCATGTGCAAAAGTTATCACTACCTCAGTGGTGCAAGTGTGAATGATGTAAAACGATTTTTTAAAAGTTTGAAATTCAAATTGTTTTACTGATATATTTTAACAAGTGTGCCAAAATCTGTTTTCAGCTCAGTGAGAAGGCAGAAAGTTGTTAAGAGAAGTCAGGAACCTATTCAGCTGGATAAATTGTTTTGTGAATCTATCTTCTGAGGAGAAGCAAACATGAGAATAAAATAATTGCCAGTTTTGTATGACTATCTCCTTCCTGATAAATCAGAGGATGCTCTTGAGTATACAGTATGTAGTAGATGACAAATTTAGGAAAACATAAAGGGTTGAGTGCACAGATGGTGTAGACTGGTATGAATGTATTACGCATGTAGGGCCAAGCAAATTCACAAGGGTTGAAGATCTGTCATTACTTCAGAAGGAGGGATTCTACTTAAAAGGAGGAGTCAAGAGCGAAGGCAAGCCATTCTGACAAATGGACTTTCATCCATAATCTGTAGTGAAGATGGTACAGCTGTTAAGGATTTTTATGGAAACTATGGGAAACAACAGTCATTTTGAAGAGTAATTTATTATCATGTATTTAAATACTGTACTATTATCTCTCCATTAAGAGCAGAGTCCATATATCTCTAATGCTGCCAGTGTTGATGTGAGCATTGGAGCATTCTGTCATCTTGCCTGGACTGAATCTTTGTCCTACTAGAATTATCTGAATGCTACAGCTGCTAGTCTAGGAGATACCACAGGAGATGCATTGCCCACTGTGCTTCATGAAAAACTTATCTTAAATCTGTCTTTCACTTGCTTCTGAGTTTGTGCTTTAAAAAAAAAAGTCATGGTAATCAGATTTTATTGGTTTGTTTGCTTGAATCTCCTGTGGCATCATTTATCTAATGCAGATGATTAGTTTTTGTTGAGGTGGAAATATGTATGTGCAACAGCACAGTGGCAGCAATGCCCCAGTGTTGTGCTAAGTGGAAAATGGAACTGGATTTTCTGAAATACATGGGGAGATGGTTTATTTTACCTTTTTATTTATGGTTCCTTTACCACCTTCTCCTTCACACACCTGAAGTGTTAACAGCCATAGGAATTGGATTGAATGGAAATACTGCACCTTATTACATTGCTGCTTCTCCTGCTAGTGCTTTTGGCATCACTATTGGCAAAGTGATGAATTCTTCTGGGACAATAACTGTGTGATGAGAGCTGCTGCTAAGTGTTGTGGTAGAGAGACGGGCCAGCCTGACTGTCTAGGAGCAAAAGTTTTAATCTGAAAGGAATGACAACACAGTGTGCATTTTAGCAGGTTACTAGTTACTGCTGTAGTTACTCAAACCCAGCATACACTAGAAGAAGCAGTCCTGCCTTCTGCTTTCCCTGTTGCTGCCCATCCTCCCAACACACAGAAGTGCTTCTGAATCAGATCAAGGAACTGATTCCACTGAGAACTATCTCAGTAATTCCTAACTGGGTCTTGTAATACAGCTACAAAAACATCTGTGTCAGGACAGGAGGATGAGGGAGGCACAAACTGCTCTTGGACAGTGAGACTGCTGTTTTTTGGTGTCAAACTACAGCTTTGAGATGCAGTTTCACAAGAGGCTAAAGCCAACCTGAGTATATGTTGCTATCAAAACAGGCAGTCTTTGTACCCTCAAATTTTGTGCGTTCTCACCTCTTTCAGCCCCTGCAGCTTTGTGGGGATCCACGTGAGCTTTCTTGTCTTACTGAAAACTAACTCACCAAAACCACAATAGAATTTGTTTTGGCTGGGATCAGCTCTCTCATCTGGCTACCCACAGATTCATACAATTGCTAATGGTTGCACAAAGGCATCAGCAAGCTTTTGTGGCTACAGATGAGGACAAGACTGGACTGTCACTTTCTAGACTGACTTAAACCTCTTGTGAGATTGCTACTTAAGCTAACTGTATTATCTTGTGGCAGAGAAGAGGCAGGTATTTTGTAGGGCAAAGAAAAGGATGCTAGCATTGCATGTTCTAAGAGCTGCTCTAGTTCTTGAGTAAAAACCCTTCACTAACACTGGCTAAGAAAACCATGCTAGAATGGCATCTAATGCGGTCCTATTCATACTCTATCCACTGTAGCAGGAACACACTTTCTTCAGTTTCCTGTTTCCCTCAGATCAGCAGGAAGAGTAGAATAGTCTGAAGTAGGTTATGGGAACTGATCATTGCTTTTCTTCTGATGTAAGCTAGCACCTGGGCTTGTGGAGTATAGAGAAGCTCTACCCTTTTAGTTTTGAAAGGGAGGAAGCCGAAAAGGGCATTCCCACACACCCTTTGTGTTACCAGAACTCAAGGGAACTGCCTCTTTTTTTCGTAACTGTGGTTTGAATGACCCCTGGTGGAAGCTTCAGACAACTAGGATTTTTAGGAGTTGGATCCCGTTTTAGTTGGCACACGTTAGGCACTCACATTTGAAAACTGTAGCGGGTAATGGAGATGAGTTTGTAGTCAGGTGGAACTGGGCTGGATCCATCAGCAACCTACCTTCCCTACGTTGCATCCAGGATATTCTACCAGATTTCCCCAATGTATATGCAAATCCTCACCACCATTTTCTGAAGCAGGAACTGCATTTTAGTGCACTCTCTTCAGATCTCCCCTGCTTGCTTGATGCATATTGATCTCTTTAAGGAGCTTTGGACACTTCAGGACCTTCCAATCTTGGCTATACAAGATCCCTTTAGGTAATGGTGAAAAAACACCACAACAATCTGTTGATAACCATCTATTTTTTTTTTTTTTTTTTTTTTTTTTTTTTTTTTTTTGGCAGGCTGATTTGAACACCAATGTTGAAGATGAATCCAGAGCTTTCTATGGTGTTTCCAGCCAATATGAGAGCCCAGAAAACATGGTCATTACCTGTTCCACCAAAGTGTGTTCCTTTGGAAAGCAGGTGGTGGAGAAAGTGGAGGTAGGGAGCAGACAACTGGGTGCAAGGTTCTCTCTGGCTGCTGTTTTGCCGCTTCAAATATTTGCATCGTGCATATATCTCAAGGCAAAATATATCCCATGCTTGTCAGGGACATGAATTCCATAGATTACACAGGTGTAAGATTTCTCCAGCCTGCAACATGGCCTTGTCTCAGGATTTCATTGAAGGTCTGGTAGTGTTTGCTATTTTTTCCTTAAGTCTCAGTTTCTGAAGACATGTGAATATGTAAGACTCTCAGCTCTAGTGATTCCCTGGGTTTTTTGGGGGAGCAAAGAAAAGCTAGGAAACCTAGACCCTTGTTTTGTAGTCCGGAAAGGTCAAAACAAATAGGCAACACCTCGTTCTCATCAGTGTTTTTAAACAGATCATTTATAGATTATAGCCATTAATTAATAGACTGTAATAATTTACAGACTTACCATTTTATGAGGGTTATCTCAGTGTTTCTACACTTACAGCTTGAGCAACAGTGAAGCTGCATAATTACACATATATCTGGCATTGAAGAAACTTTCTGGTGCCACATTCAGCTGCTAAGAAAGCTTCTCTGACCTGCTTCCTGCTGCTGTCTTTCTCAAGGAGCCTTTATGTGCAGAAGGAGTGACTGTGTGCAGAACACCAGGTGTTCTTGTGTCAGTAGTCAGTTCAAGCTACATCCTTCTCCAAGACCCTTCTCCAGTCCTATGACAAACATGCCTGAAGTCTGGTTATGTATTTGCATGATGGGATAGATAGACCAAAGAAAGGTGTCACGGTGCACAGGAAAGGAAACAAAGTTTTTGAGGTGACAGGTGGTAATGGGCATTTAAGGGTCTACTGTGAAATGACAGATTCCGGCCTCAGCTTCTGTTCAAAGGAAGATGAAATATACAGGAGCTAATAATGAATGTGAACAAAAAAACTCCTCTGTGTAATATTGGCCAGACCCTCTCCTAAGGAGGAGCAGTTTTCTCTCACAGGTAACAGAAGGCTTTAGTCCTTTCCAGCTGTGAAGCATCCTGAGCATACGATTACCATCTTTACTTGGAGCTTCCTGGTCTTGCTAAAGCAGTAGTTTTTAACTTTTTCAGTTTATCCACACCTAGTATGTTTCCAGTAGAGATGCAGACCATAATATAGCTGACAATTGGTCTGCTTCTCTTAATTACCTTTCACAGCTCCCTGGCAGTTTGCTGCCCACTGTTCTAAAGAAGAAAGAAATCAATCTGAAGAAACTAGAGGGTTCAAGGAGATTGACTTTGGTACAAAGTCCTGTAGAGGAATGATTAATCACCTCATTACTGTTAGTAAAATTACTTGAAAATGTCATAGTAATTTTTCTGTTCTGAGTCCCTTTATGTGATAAATGCTACTAATGTGACAACATTAGTCCCATATGCCTCTTTTGTGTTTTACATTGCAGACAGAGTATGCACGCTATGAAAATGGACACTATTCCTATCGCATTCACCGTTCCCCTCTCTGCGAATACATGATAAACTTCATTCATAAACTCAAGCACCTACCTGAGAAGTATATGATGAACAGTGTGCTGGAGAACTTTACTATCCTGCAGGTGGGACTTTCAGCTGTTTTTATTGGAGCTTGGAAACATGTGAGCCCAATGCAGGAGTTCACTGTTGTTAGTCAAAGCAGATTTCCTTTTACAGTTCAGCATCTAATTGAACTTAGTATCTCTCACGTGTGTTGCGTCTCAAGACCATTTATGGAGCTCTAGAGATAGTAACTCATGCAGAGAAGCAGCAGAATAATTTGAGACACCTGAGTAAGAGAGAAAAAAAAAGAAAGATAAAGGGAGAATTCATGAGGCAGAGAGATAAAGGAAGGAGAAAGATGCAAAAGTCAGTGAAGGAAATGCTCATTCCACTACTGGATGAACATTGAGGTCCTTTCATAGAATCATAGAATCATAGAATCATAGAATGGTTCTGTGGTTCTTTCTGTGCCCTGGCTCTTTTTGCAAGGTAAAAAAACAACAGCGCTGTTAAGTGGCTATATAATTTTGTCATGGGAAGACTTCTTCACTGACCAGGTAGAGGGGGGAAAGAAAAAAGTTGTTTCCTGAGGACCATCCTGAACCTGGAAAGAATATGGAGGCACATAAAAGAAGGGGCATGTTGGGGAAAGCTCTGTGACACCTTCATGAATCACTGCAACCTCTAGGTAGATCAGTACTACAAGGGTACAGCAACTAGATTTGCATTGGTGTCTATGTTATACCAAAAGCCTTTCCAGGCTTGGATACAGCCTACATTTGAGAAGAGGGCAAAGACAGCTTAAAAGGTAGATTTTCCTAATAGACTGAGTTCTGTGCTCGCCTCTACAAGATATGTCTCAGATCTTCGCCCAGAGAACCTGAGGCTGGGCAAGTAGAAGAGGTGCTAGAGGTTGTATGAAAGAATGGAAATCAAGTGGTCTTCATTCCATCCTCTGGAGATCTTGTGGGACTTCAGGCAACTCATTTTACTGCTCTGTGGCATAGGTACCTCAGCTATAAAACACAAGGTTAATAATAGATCTCACAGGGCTTTAGTAGGCTTTATTCTTTCATGTTCATACTAAGATCTTTAGCATCTGGAAGAAAAGAGGAATATAAATGCTAAAAGTTTTTAAGATGAGCAAAACCATGAAGGGGGCAGGGAGAAAGAGATGGAAGTCCTGTGTGCTGTACTCCATACTGAGGAACACTGTTACTGCTTTCTGCATGTTTCATTCTTCACTCAGGCCAGTGCTTGCTATAAACTTTAAGAACAGAATTGTCATATACTTCCTCTGGGGCTTTATGTTTCGAGTAATCTCATGTCTTTCCCATACCTCCTGACACAGAGAGGCATGTCTCATGTGGGTGCTGGCAGAGCCTTTTATATATTGCCTTGCAGTCCTGCTCCCTGAGCATTCCTGTGCTTCTCTGTTCTTTGCCTGTTACTGACTTTTTGCTCCATGTTAAATGTGTTGGAATATGTAAGCAGAGAAACAGCAGTTGCCATCTCAGCTTCTTCTCCTTTTCTGTCTAGGTTGTGACAAACAGGGACACACAGGAGACGTTGCTGTGCATAGCATATGTTTTTGAGGTGTCAACTAGTGACCACGGTGCCCAGCATCACATCTACCGGCTGGTGAAGGACTAGAGACTCTGTGCCCTGAGTCGTCCATGGGATGCATGTCTAAGAAAAAAGCCCATGCTTGAACAACCCCTGCCCCCTCATACCAAACTGAAAAATAAACTGCAGATATTGTGTATTTTCAGAAAAGCACCTCTGAGCTGTTTTGTGTTTGACAGGGTCAAATGAGTTTGTATCTCCAGGTTTGTGCAAATGGGCAAAAGACTTGGAGCCAAAGAAACAGGCAAATAACTGCTTAATGGTTTCACCACAAACAGCGTCGTCTGGAATGTAGTTCCCACAGAGCACACACAGAGCGTGATCATACACATAAAAGGAGTCATGTGCACCTGAGCACACAGGTAGGGCAACAGCAGCAGCTTCCACAAGTTTCACCACATATCAACAGGTTGAAAATGTTCATGCTACATGTGGTCTGAGTATATACATTCATTTATGGGTCAATGCATGCACAGACATACTTACCATACATTTATATAGATGTCAGTTAGACGTGTGTGGGCACATGCATGTGTCTAGAGATTGCACATATCTGCTTGTCTAGCTGTCCACCTTAACGGGTTTGCAGTCACAGGCTCTGTCAGCTTCCCTCCTGTTAGAGGATGGATACTGTTTCCCTCTGTTTCATGCATGATAGTGAGAGACTAACCTTTATTTTGCCTTTTAAATTAAGTTATGCTTAGAAAATCTGGTATGTTAAATCATGTTCTCTTGCCCAGCAGATTTCCTTCATGTGTCAGGTCTGCTGACTTGCCAGACTAAAACAATTCCAGCTGATTTTTTCTTCTGTTCTCCCTGCGTAGTTAGCACTGCTTAGGGAGCTAGACTCTTCTGCGATAAGACAGAACAGACCATGGGTCTGAGCAATGCAGAACTAGGTAATACAGGAGCCCTCCCTTCATCTTCACTTCAAAGCCAAAAGGAATATTTCAGGTAAGACAAGTTCATTTGAATTCATTCATTTAACTTCTTAAGCTGACATTGCCAACAAAGAAAACATGTAGGTAGGCCTAGAGGCAGAAGTAGGGATTGAATTTAAATCTCTTTTTATTTCAGTATCTAGATCCAAGGATCAGTATGTCCTTGAGTGTTACATACATGCTTTAGCCTTTGGTGCAATTGTTTCCCAGTGACTTTTTCTTCTCCGTTATCCAGTGTATGGGAACATAGTCACGGACCCGCGCTGCATGCTAAGCAAAAATAAATTATTGTTACAGCTTATGTGCTTATATACCCTCCAATCGCCCAACCACCACCAGATGTCCTTTATCTTGTTTTCCTTCTCTCGGAAAGTCCCTTGTTTCTCGTTCCCATGGCTTCTTGTTTCTCATTCCCATGGCTTCTGATACTCGTCGTCCCCAACAATTCCCTCTTCTTGTTTTAACAGCACAGCATATGCGCTTCTATCAAAAGTTCTTGTGAGGGCTTCTTGTAGACATCATAAAATACAAGGGAGAACACATGCCATGGTCAACAATAACATAATCCATCCTTATTCCTTCTTGTCCAATCAACAGTTATGCCACACACAAGCTTAGCCAATAAAATTACTGATCCCACGTTATACATATTCATGATTGCTAAGCAAAACTAAGTTTCACTACTTTCTAGTAATTTTCTACTACAGCATTCTTCTACTATTACAGACATAACAACTCCAGCAACCTTCTTATCTACATAGCCAGTGACTAGTTTTTTGCAAGCCTCTGTTGAAACAAGCCGTAAATTCTGCTAACAGTCTTGTATCTTAAAGCTTCCCTTCTCATTCCATGGCTTTCTTCCAACAAGCATGATTGTATCCCTCTCCCAAGGTCAGTGTGCTTTCATTGACACTGTACTGGCTCAGCGAAATACCCACATCTGCCCCTTCTTTGTTTATGAAAAGAGGCTTGTACCAATCTATTAAAGTTTGCACACATTTCAACACACACGTGGAATACAGATCAAAATACATATATAAAAGGAATGAATAAGCATCCTACAGCTATTTGTAATAAGCTTTTCTGTCAATCCACCAAAAAGATTTCTGAGTATATCAAAACCATCACTTTGTTACAGTTTCTGTACTCTTTTTTGCAAGTTTTGAATACTTTTGTGAATAGATAATAATCAGACAGATTCATGCAGCAAAGCCCATCAAAATCCCGGCAACCATGATTTTGTGCTAATAATAAAAATCTATTGCTGCCCTATTCTGTTACCAGCCCAACTACGCTGGCGACACCTCCGAGCAGGAGGATGATTATCAGCAGGGTCAGAGCAGAGAAAGGAAGCAGGCGCAGCACCTTCAGGGCGTCCCCTGTTGTTAATAGAGTGTGCTCTGGGTCCCTTCTCTCTGCTCCGAGCCATCTCTGTTTATCCCCTCAGCAGATTCAGTAGAAGAGTACTGACTAGACGTTGCTGTACGCGTGGTCAATGCATACAACAAGGCCTGACCAGACGTTGCTGCACATGTGGCCAGCACATGCAACAACGCCTGTCAAATATGTGCTCTACAGGCTAACAGCGGTTCTGTTTTGTAAAGCAGCGTAGTGTATAGTATCTACATCAGTCAGCAGCATTGACAGTACCGATGCAGTTGCGTTTGTTTGCTTAGCAAGCCAATAGCCCCATTTATTTAGTGTAGCTAACGTCTGGGCACTTGCCACACCAGGTGCAAAGATTGAAGTGGCAATAATTTCACTTAGGTTCCAAGACTCTATATTGTCTTCGCAGTCAGATTCAAAGCTATGCGTACTTCATTTAGGTCTTTTATGCTGTAAAATCACTGTATTATTGGGTATAAACATCTCCAAGGTTCCCATGGTGCAGGGGCCCCCTTTTATATGGGAGGGTATGGTCTCCATATATGAAAAACATACCATCACAGGGAGGCCCACTGGAGTAGTGCTGGATTTTGATGTTAGCGCTCACATGATTACACCATGCTGTGTCATGGTGATGTATAGGTCTTAAAGCATTTACAATCATTACCCCTCTAGTAACATTAGCTCCTGAATAGTTAAAAAATAGACAGAAGTCCATCTTTACTGATCCCAAAAGTTCTGTCTCTTGTGGTTCAGCACTCAGCGTTGGTGGCTGCTGTTGTTTTACACAGAGTTGCTGCCCTACCATTATCTGGCAGGTTGACCAAGCATGTTCTGAAAGGGTTATTTGCAGATGATACAGACAGACAAGTGGTCTCCTGTCCTGTGGCGTTAGCCATAGTTACCCACACATTTCTTCTTTCCGTGACTGATGTCCATGGAGCTGCCATACAGCCTGTTAACAATCCGATGAACACAAGGCAGCTTGGAGCGCTGGTCATACCCACCATGCAAGGATCCACTTGTTTACTGCTCCTGTAGAGACACAAGTATACCCTTTTCCCCATGTTATAAGAAGGAATGGTCCTTCCCAATTACCTGTTTCCAGATTCTTAACCATCATTGGAGCTTGCCCTGGGATGGCCTCATGTACAGTAGATGATCCAAAATGTTTCTGTATTGGGGGAAGAATTGTCACTCCAACGATTTAGACAATTGAGCACATATATTGCTTTCGCTAACTTTTCGTTTGCAGATTTCCCTTCCATTCCCCCTTCTTGTTTTAACAACATATTTTTAAGTGTACCATGGGCACGTTCAATGATGGCCTGTCCAGTGGGGTTATGTGGGATACCAGTAACATGCTCGATGCCCCAAACAGCAAGGAAGGTTTGGACTGCGCGAGAAGCATATGCTGACCCCGTTATCTGTTTTTATATGCGTGGGAATCCCCATGAAAGCAAATGCTGATGTCCAATGTCAGCAAACATCTTTAGCACGTTCTCCTGTATGAGCAGAGGCAAATAAGCTAGAATGGGTATCAATAGTTACATGTACATATTTGTATCAGCCAAATGACAAGACATGAGTTATATCAGATTGCCATAATTCTTGAGAGCACAAACCGTGCGGATTAACCCCATATAGAGATGGCATAATTGTGTTTTGGCAACTGCTACAGGAACACACAATTGCCCGAGCTTGTTCCCGTATCAGCTTAAATTGTCGTTGAAGGGCTGTAAGAGTTTTGATGATAAAATTCATGGGACAGCTTAGCTTGCATGAGTGTGTTTGGAATGAGGGCCGCACTAGTAAGAGCATCTGCTCTCGCGTTACCTTCTGTGACAGGTCCTGGAAGCGGGGTGTGAGCTCTCAGATGTACAATAAATTAAGGACGATCACGCACATAGAATCATAGAATGGTTAGGGTTGGAAGGGACCTTCAAAGGTCATCTAGTCCAACCCCCCTGCAAGGAGCAGGGACATCCCTGACTAGATCAGGTTGCTCAGAGCCCCATCCAGCCTGACCTTGAATGTTTCCAGGGATGGGGCATCCACCACCTCTCTGGGCAACCTGTTCCAGTGATCTACAACTCTCATCGTGAAAAATTTTTTCCTAATGTCCAATCTAAATC
>JAAGAY010137988.1:0-15861 GCA_011801015.1 Ardeotis arabs | reverse complement strand
TTCAGTGGTTTTGTTTGCCAGAGGCTGTTGGAAGCACTCAGGTTTTTTTTGCACTTGATGAATTCAAGTGAGAGTTTGTGTGTTGACATGTTGACATGTTTTGGTGCTCTCTCTTCCTGTAAACTGGTGAATTCAGCAAGTTCTGCACTGTGTATTTGATGTTACCCCTTTCTTGAGCTCTGCTTTAACTAGTAGCAGGTTGTCCAGATAAGCAAATCATTGCCTTCTCTGTATGGTGTTTCTTCTTGACACAAGGGTTTCAAGGGTGTTTGTTTTGCTTTTGAATGCTCCATAAGTCATTGCATCTTGCATAGTTTATCTGGATCTCAAATTAATACCAATGTGGTTGATATGTTGGGAAGATGAAAAGAGCAGAGGTTTGCATTATTCTCAGATTTTCTTGCTGTCTGGCAAATTTCATGTTCATTGTATATTTGCATTTTAGAAGGAAAAGGTTACTTATGAGAACACAGTAAGACACAAAGCACAATGCCAGAGTACCTTGGATTTGGGTTGATATGTTCCTCTGCCAGGCTTCCCTGCTGCTCGTTCCATTCTTTGGTTGTCGCATCTGCTTTGGCATTAATGTCACCCATCACAAAGTGTAAGTTGTGTTTTGGTATTCTGTCAATCACAGTTTTGAGGCAATTGTAGAATTTGTCCTAGTCACTGTGTTCCTCTGTCAGAAAACATCTCCGTATGATTGACATCTTTAGGAACCTGGTTTGGAATCTGGCATATATGATGTGCTAGCTGATAGCTCCCCAATGGAAGAGTAATTTTTCCACAAAATCTGTCATGGTGAATGCTATCTGGTTTGCCTGGTCCTTGTCACACAGATGGTTCAGCTTTTAGTGGGTTCAGAGATGGGTCTCCACTTTTTATCTTTACCAAGGATCACGAAAAAAAAGCAAAGAAGAGAATACCAGTGCCCTTTGTAGGGGCTTGCAAGCATGTAGAGGGAGAGGTACCACAGCCCTTCTCTGAATATCAGCAGAACAAACCACAATCCCTGCATGTTCACATCACTCCAGAAGTTCCTATGCCCATGCGCGCAAGCAGATAACCACACAGCAATTATATTAGCTAGCTGGTCAGATTGTCCAGTGCGGTGTGAATATTTCCTTGCTTTCTCAGGCGCTGCACTCCTGCAGGGCTCTCAAGGATGGTATGAGCCCCTCACCTAGCACTACTGCAGATAGAACTGCAAACTTTGCCAAAACAGAGAAATAATAAGTAGACCCTGAAAAAGGTCCCTTCCAGCCCTAACAATTCTATGATTCTATATGGAAATAATACAAGATTTGGCTTAGGAAAATGCTAGTGATTGCATCGTAGGTAATAATAATTTGAAACATAAGACTCAGGTGCAGATGAAACCCAGAAAGCGGTAAGAATGTGTTGTAGTTTAGCCTCGCTTGGGACCAAGCTGCGCAGTCTCTCACTCACTCTACCCTCCCTCTGAGAAAATGGGAGAGAGATAATATAACAAAAATGCTTGAAGTTTGAGATAAGGACAGGGAGAGATCATTCAAGTTACCGTTACAGGCAAAAGAGACTTGACTTGGGGAAAACTACTTCAAGTTACTATTAATAAAACCAAAGCAGGATAATAAGAGTGAGAACAAAAACAACTTCCTCCCAACTTCATTTCAAATTATCTCTACCTCCTTCCGGGTTCAAGCAGCATAGAGGGAATAGGGAATGGGAGTTATGGTCAGTTCCTCACGTGTCACTTTATGTCGCTCCTTCCTCCTCAGGGGAAGAACTCCTCACATTCCTCCCTGGCTCCAGCATGGGGTCCCTCTCATGGGCTACAGTCCTTCATGAACTGCTCCAGCGTGGGGTCCTTTTCCACGGGGTGCAGTCCCTCAGGAACCAGCTGCCCTAGCGCAGGCCCTCCATGGACCACTGCCTCCTTCAGGCATCCGCCTGCTCTGACATGGGGTCCTCCACAGGCTGCAGGTGGATCTCTGCTCCTCCATGGGCCTTCATGGGCTGCAGGGGCACAGCCGGCCTCACCATGGGCTGCACCACGGGCTGCAGGGGAATCTCTGCCGGTAGCAACATTACTCCCCCCCCGCTTCTTCACTGACCTTGGCGTCTGCAGCCGTTCCTCTCACAAGAGATTCTTTCCAATCGGCAGGCAGACGCCTCTCAGGTTCTCTTCACATCTCTTCTCCACTTCTCTTAGCTGGGCTGGGCCAAGTTGGGCCCAATTGGACGCCTGGCAGGAGGCCAGAGGGTGAGGGCCGCAAGGCCCACGAGGCTCTCGCCTTCCCCTCTCTGTCCCTGCTTCTGCATCTTCACTCCTCTTTTTTTTTTTTTTTTTATTTTCCCATTCTTAAATACGTTATCGCAGAGGTATTATGACTGTAATGAATTGACTTGGCCCTGGCCAGTGGCGGGTCTGTCCTAGACCCAGTCGAGTCCGCCGGACAAAGGGGAGTCTTCTAGCAGCTTCTCGCAGAAGCTGTCACTGTAGCCTTCCGGCCCCCAAATACACAAAACCAGAATGTACTGAAAAAAATATGAAATGGAATGCATAGTGTACTAAACATGAGTTTTTCATTGTTACAGTGCTGGGATCATCCTGAATACTACTTTGGAGTGTCTACTTAAAGGCATCCTTTTTTCCAAAGGAACTTCTGTGAGACCTCCTCAAAAACTGAAGTCAACCCTGGCCAACCCTTAGCAAGAACAATGCTGCCAATTTGAAGGGAATTTGGAGGAGCAACACAACTGATTAAAAGATTGTGTGGACTGAGGCATAGACATAAATATATAAACTGCTGCTTGATTAAGCAATGGCTAAGGTGCTAGGAAGTATGGAGGAAAATAAGGGAATGGTGTAGCATTAACATGTCCATTTATATGGATATAGACATCAAGGAGGAAGTGTTTCTTGTGGTTACCATGCATTTTGTAATTAACACTAATGGACTGACACTATAAATAAAACTCTTAAAATGACTATTACAAAAACTTCACTTTTGTTAAGATGTGAAAATTTCTTCTAAGGGAAGTAAAAAGGCCTTTAAAAACGGAAATGTACCTAGCACTGGCAAAAGTATAGCATGTATAATCTCACACTCACAGGGAGACAGACTGCATGATTTTTGGTCTCTTTCATCTCTAGCGTTTCAGATTCTGGTACTAATGTGTATTTAGTATTATCCTGGTTTAGTTTTCTCTTCTCATTGTGTAATCTTTGGTCTGTTTTGCTTTCTGAGTAGGACCTCATGTAATATATTGTATCAATGTAATATTCAGGTAATCTTCTTTGCCTTGTGCTGTTTCTTCAGATTACAAAATGAAAAATATCTAGAAAACTGTAAAAAAAAAAGTATTTGGAAGCCAGCAGTGGAAATAAATTATCCATCTTGCTATTTTATATTAGCTGTGAAATGTTTCTGGCTTTCTTTAGTAAGGTATTTTATATTTTTTTAAATAAATAACACTCAAAAAACCAATAAAAGCTGCTTGTCTGAAAAGATAGACTAGTTTATTTCAGAAGATATGGAAAACCCATAAATACAGTGTCCATTATAGTCTCTTCAGCTGGCAAGAACAAACATGATATAGCCTTGGCATTATTTTTGACAATACTAATTTAATTGACTAGAGGACAGGGTAATCTAACGGCAACAGCTTTGGCACATTACAGTGAAGCCAAAAAAAAAATCGGAGCAGCTAGTTAATATCCTCAGCCTAACCTTCCTATGAGCACATTAACTCCAGAACCTCTGTCGCTCATGAGAGACGTTCAGGGGAAATTTGGTCAAAAGAGCATGAACATGAGGGTGAGCGAGATGCTGGTCCACAGCTCAGTAGAGTCACACTCAGCTCCCAGTATTGCCTCAGATCTCCTCCACTCTGCCATTTTGTGCTGCTGGTGGTTTATATCCCCTGCCTCTGAATGCTCCATAGCGATTCTTCCTTTCCTCCATCCTGAAGTACTGTCTCCCTTCTTTTTCTGAGCAAAAGCTGTGTTCAGAAATGCACCCCAAAAACCTGCCAGCAGCTGGATCAAATGCGCTGGCTGGCAATTAGCATGTTTTGTTGGGGACACAGCACTGCTGGCTCTGTCTGCTGGCTCTGTGATGTGCCTGCCAGCAGCCAGTGTTATGGGAAGGTGGGAAAGCATCACAGCCACCACCGCTTCTGCCTCAACAGTTAGAGGGTACCCTGTGGCTTCTGAACTGAGGAGCCTTATGCTTTTCTTGGAAAAAAATATGTTGTCCTAATGTAAAGTTTTGATGTCACTACAGCTGGGAATAAGGACAGTTAAAAGGAGAGAGGAAAATGCATGTTCTGCAGTTTGTGTGGTTCTCCTAGGTGCTGTATCCAACAGCTAAAAACTATTTTAATAGAATTAGCAAATTTTTAGAATAAAGCATTATTTTCCTCAAGCCTACCTCTTAGACATTACTTGCGGTGACTTGCAATATCCCATTTCACATCTCTTTTGGCAAACACTGATGCTGACGTCTGTGGGGTTTGCTATGTTTCATTTTAAATAAAAAGGTACCAAGTCCCTCAGCCTGAGTTTGCTGTGAGGTGAGAGTTAGAAATATCTTTCCTCTGATGATTTGCCAAAACAACCCAAATCAGTCATGATTCTCATCTTTGGACTCACTCTCCAGTCTCTAGCTAACGAAAACACTAGTGCTTATTTAAACCAGGCACCTCGTCTTCCTGCTTTCCAAGAGTTTTTGCCATCGTGTCAAAAGAGATGAGAGTTTGAGTAAAGCTCACATTAATAAACAAAGTAAATTTTATGACTAGGTTGAATGAAATATAGTGATATTTTGTGTCTTGACCATAATCCCTTTAGCTGGTATCCCTGGTACAATCATGAAGATCACTATTGGAATGAGGCCTGAAATATTAAAATTTCTAATGTAAGTTACATTAATTAGGTACTACATTGTGTATTAAAAATAAGGGACTGCTAATGTAGTTAGAAGGATTTGTGCTTTACTAGGGATGCCATTATATCTGTAAACTACATGCCGCATGTTTTTTTATTGCTGTTTCCAAATTGACTTTAGGTGAAAGCACAGCTGGGTGCTTAACACAGTGGTGCGGAGGAAGCAAGCATTTAAATATTCAGCTCCCACTTTTTGAAAATTGCACTGCAATTTGGAAAGTGCATTCTCTCCTAGGAAAATTAGGCCTTAAAGTCCTGCTGCAGATGACTGACAGTGCCAGCTCTCTGTCAGTCTTCCATTCCTCTGATCACTAGTTAATTCTCCATTTAGATGGCGTGACTAAATTTCACATTGTCGGCTCACACAGCAAGGAGAAGTACTGTCTTTGTAGAGATATTATGCAGAAAAAAAACCCAAACAAACCCAAACTTTTGCTTTAAAGACCTCTTCTTTCAATATCACACTTGCAAATAGGGACCTGAACCTCCACTCACTGATGTCAGTAGCAGTGGTCAAAGAATCAAGCTATAAAAATCCTGGCTCTTGAAAAACTACATGCAGAGTGTGATGTTGGAATTTGTTCTGTTTTTTAAGAGATACTGGCTTCCTCAGTTCTTGTCTTGCAATGGATCTGGATTAAATAACACTTGCTTGTAATAACAGAAGAAAGTTACCTAAGTTTAGTGATCAACTAAAGCTATAATTGCCACCGAAGAAGCAGCTCTTCTTCCCACTGCTCCTGAACGGACATCTGTATGCCTTACCCCACCTTTGTCCTCCTGTTGGTGCAAGCAGTCACACAGCTGGATGTGGAAACATGATACACATTAAAATTAACTAGGAAAAATAGGCTGGGTTTTTAATCAGAGAAGCTTCATGATTCACTCCATGCCATGGCTGCAAAAAGCTGTCAGCACAGGCACAGGGCAGGGTGTGTGACCATGCAGCTAAGTTTGGAAGGAAGTGCAACCACCTCCTCTGATAGAAACTTGGTATTAGACTTCATCTGACCATGAAGCCACCCGTTAATGGTGCAAATTCATATCATGTTGACTGTGATCTAACTGCAGAAAGGGTGGTGCTGTTCTCTTTTCCCTTTCTTCCACTTCCCAGGTCCCTGGTCCTTTGAGTGACCGTGTGGTAACTTGGATCAGCTTGCTGAATTACTGGAAAACTAATCAGCTGTTCATTGTTGGGCCACTACACAGTGACACAGCCCCGGGAAGAGGCAGAAAGGAGACCACATGTGATTGGAATAAGTTGCAAATGTGCTGGTCAGCAGTAGCTGCACTTAAAGCAGATTAAGCACCAAGCTGAATTGCACACTTGAAAAGCAAAGGTGAGCTCAAGTTGTTTCTGCACAGGATGACAGCTACCCCAAAATATTTTAGGGGTTCACCTCATCCCTGTCTAGATAATCTTGGTGCATTTCTTGTGTCAAGGTAGCATCTTTATTTTAAGGAATGTTAGGCTCCTTTTATCATCTCCCCAGCGGGGTTTTGTGCTGGATAGAGCAAAGTGTGCATGGAGTCACTTGATTTTTAGATGTATCTGTTCCTCCAAGATGCTAAATTATGTTTATACCCACTTTAAGACCACTTTAAGCTTGCTGGAATGGTGCTTGTGAGCCTCAGTGGAAAACAGATTTAGTAATTTCCCAGCTATGTTTCTCTATAGATGTCCAGATACATTTTGGTTTTTTACTCACTTCTTTATTTATTTTATGTGGCTGATGTGTTCCGTGGCTTTAGAGGAGCCTCACGTGCCTCTTATTCTCTACTAGAGGGGAGTCACAATTTATTTTCTTTTGAAGGGAACTTGTATAAGAATTCTTATCAATAAAGGTTTCTGAAATAAAGGAAGGTGACAAAGTTCAGCTGAAGAGGGCTCCTTTATTGACACAGATAGCAAGCGGAAAGCACCAAAGTCTCAGTAAATAAATAAGCAGTAGCTGACTTACAGGAAAAAAAAAATAAAACAACCCAAAATACAGCCTTCTAACAAGCTACATCATTAGCAATGCAAAACCAGTCCTCACTGTTGTTGTTACTGAGATTTTTTTTGTTATTCCCCTCCTCCTTCCTAGTTCTAATTCAACCTTTATTATTTTGCAAGATTTTGCCAGGAGAAAAAGCCTCCATACATCAAAGTGGGCAGTGAGTGGCTGGGACGAGGTTCTGTCGAGGGAGAGAAAGGGACACTCGGCATTAGTTGGAAGCGCTGTGCACTTAGAGATGAACAGTTTTATTTTAATCCTTTCATCTACTTCTTTAGCTCCTTTTTGTTTCAGCTGCCATAAACACTTGCTGTGGAGCCAATGTTCGGTACTGAAAGGATTTATATTTTTTTTGTGTTCCTCTCATTTCTGTTGAAACATGACACTCAAATTGGAGATAGGAGCAGAGATCAACAAACCCTGTCAGCTCTTGTCAACCCAGGTGTAACAGTGTGATCTTCTTAAATTGCTGCTAATCTGCCAAAGATCTCTTTATCTGCAGTCTCCATCATGCTGTTTGCTCACATTTGGTTAACACTTTAAATTTCCCTTTTGGAGGTGTCACTGTTTGCCATTTAGCAACTAAGAAGAACTGTGAGAGCAGCTTGAAGCACATGGATTTGAGAAGCTAGAAAAGCTGATTAGCTATTCAGGGAGAATAATCTTATTGAAAGTAGTAAGAGCTGTATAAAGAATGCTTTTCCCTTTCCTCGTAACAATCTTCTAATTATGTTGTCAAGCTTACTGTCGTGTTCTCCCCCTGTGCCATTAAGAAACCATTTTCTAAGTTAAGAAAGAGATTTCCAGATTGTGATGATGTTTGCTGATTTTTTTTTATTGTTTAAAGAATCTGTGTGTACTAAACCAAACATTAAAAAATGATTCATGTGCAGCGTAATTATCTGAGATGAGGCACGCAAGTCTGTGGTGGTGGCAAAAGAGACAAGGAGGTGCTCAGCAGGTGAGGGGTTACTCTTCCGTATCAGTGCCAGGGGATTTCACCTCACTGCCTGGGATCTGAGTCTAGTAGGGACCTTTGTGACTAAAATATAGTCACAAATCAATAGTTGCTTAAGGGATCAGAAGCAAGGCCAACCTGCATCTGCAGATTTCCAAGCAAAACCCAGCAATGTTTCTTGGCAATGGATGGAGAAGTCCAGCTCTGCTCCAATCCACTCTTTAATTTTACTGTTGTTCTTGTTTTGATGGGAAGAATAGGAGCCTAACTTTTAAATGTTCCCTTCAAATTGGATGCCTGGTAATTTAGTGACACAACATGGATCCGTTCACTGATATCACCATGTTGGTGGACATACAATATCATATAATTAAAATAAAATGCACTACTGGCCAAGCAAAACCCAGACTTGCTCGATGGTCTTCTGTCTGATTAATGGCATAAATATCACCTATCCGGTTGTTCTGAATTTAATGTTCTAGTATTAGAGGTGCATTCATTTGACCAAACATGGTACCAGTGTTCATTCATTCTCTTTCGCTGCTGAGTGCCCAAATAAAAGTTATTAGTAGCTAGTAGGATTAGGAGATGTATCAAATTACTCAAACCACAACACAGTCTAGGAAAAATCTGCAGATTAACTTTATCAAAGTGACTAACTATGGTTGCAGTCCTGCCTTTATGCAATGTGTTTTGTTATTGAGACACAATGGTTTGTTTTTCCGTAGTACAGTTTATGGCTAAAGGTGTGTAGAAAGAGTTACTGAGCAAATATACTGCACTGCATAAGCTCTTCCTTTGAAAGTATAATGGCATGCGATCATGCATTTCAATTTTCAGGATGTTTCACAGAGTCAGATTTCTTCCTTTCCCATTTGCCATTGTGTGACTCCAGTTTATTCAGCAAAATTACTTTTTATTTCAGCAGCAAGAGAAAAGAATTTGGCTAGTAAATTTTCCATATGAAAATTCTTGTTACCTGAATGAAGACAATTCTACTTGACTAATGCAACTCACCAAACAAAGTCTGTCCATTTTTCTTTTATAACAGAGCAATGGTAATTTTAGAAGTTTTTTTTAAAAAAAAAATTCATGTCATACAAAACTATTATCCCACTTAGGTATACAACTGGCCAATTGCAAATTACTTATCTCCTTCTCATAACATCAAATCAACAATCTTCTTTGTTTACATATATATAGCAACAAATTTTCCTACAGATTACGGAGTATGCTCCCAGAAATTAGGAAGATTTCTAACAGACACCTATTTTATTTGCACTTCACTTAAAGTTTGCTAAATATTTATATACAATGTTTTGCAGTTGACAGATTTGCATAATAGTATTTTGCCCAATGAGACAGAATACATTTTTCGTTCACACAAGCACATCCTATGTACTTTATTAGCAAGCACACTATGTACTAGTGTGTAACCAAAATCCTGGCCATGCTGAATTTGATAACAAAGCTACCAGTAATACTAAATGCAGAATTTGCCTGTATGAGTGGAAAGCTAACCCAACCAGGAGGACCGAGCAGATGAGGCCCTCTATAGACAGATAGGAGCAGCCTCACAGTCAGAAGCCCTGGTTCTCATGGGGGACTTCAACCACTCCGAGATCTTTTGGAAGGACAACACAGCAGGGCACAGGCAATCCAGGAGGTTCTTGGAATGCATGAACGATAATTTCCTCCTGCAAGTGATAGAGGAGCCAGGGAGGAGAGGTGCTATGCTGGACTTCGTTCTCACCAAAAAGGAGTGGCTAGTCGGTAATGTGGAGCTCAAAGGCAGCCTTGGCTGAGTGGCCATGAGATGGTGGAGTTCAAGATCCTTAGGACAACAAGGAGGTTGTACAGCAAGCTCTATACTCTGGACTTCAGGAGAGCAGACTTTGGCCTCTTCAGGGAACTGCTGGGTAAAGTATCATGGGATAAAGCCCTGGAGGGAAGAGATGCTATCCAGAGGGACCTTGACAAGCTGAGAGTTGGGCCCATGCAAACTTCATGAAGTTCAGCAAAGCCAAGTGTAAAGTCCTGCACATGGGTCAGGGCAATCGCAAGCACAAATACAGGCTGGGCAGAGAATGAATCAAGAGCAGCCCTGAGAAGAAGGACTTGGGGGTACTGGTGGACAGGAAGCTCAACATGAGCTGACAATGTGCCCTTGCAGCCCAGAAAGCCAACTGCATCCTGGGCTGCATCAAAAGAAATGTGGCCAGCAAGTCAAAGAAGGTGATTCTGCCCCTCTGTTCCACTCTGGTGAGACCTCACCTGGAGTACTGTGTCCAGTTCTGGAGCCCCCAGCGTAAGAAGGACATGGACTAGTTGGAGAAGGTCCAGAGGAGGGCCACAAAGATGATCAGAGGGATGGAGAGGCTTCACCTCTCCTATGAGGACAGGCTGAGAGAGTTGGGGCTGTTCAGCCTGGAGAAGAGAAGGCTCCGGGAGACCTTACAGCAGCCTTCCAGTACCTAAAGGGGGCTTATAAGAAAAACAAGGAAAAACTCTTTAGCAGGGCCTGTTGTGACAGGACAAGAGGCAATCAACGAGTTTAAAAGAGAGGAAGGTAGATTCAGACTTGTTATAAGGAAAAAAATTTTTACAATGAAGGTGGTGAAACACTGGCACAGGTTGCCCAGAGAGATGGTAGATGCCCTGTCCCTGGAAACACTCAAGGCCGGGTTGGATGGGGCTCTGAACAACCTGATCTCGTCGGAGATGTCCCTGTTTACTGCAGGGGGGGTGGATTGGAAAGGACCTTTAAAGGTCCCTTCCAATCCAAACTATTCTATGATTCTAAGAGTGCATCCAGAAGTTGACTGGGAGGAAGAAGCTGATATATATGTCATATGTACTTATATATATTTCTTTCAATGGATAGAACTAAGCTTTGCTCCCATAAGGTATGCATTTACAGAGGGAATCAATTTCTCCTAAGTGAGACTTTCCTTTTTTTGGTCTTCTGAGGCACTATAATCACAATGGAAATCACTTGCCAAAAGTAATACCTGTTTTCAGACTCGATATCATTCTTAAAAGTATGAATTTTATGTACTTTTTTTTAGTCAGCACTATATTTGCCAAAATCCTCAATAAGCTAACTCTACCACATGCTCTTCCAGCATGTGACCTCCACATCCATGGGGCTCATATTTGCTATTCAGGGAATGTTTTATCTGAGCAAGTTTCTGATCTGTGTAAACCCAGCGTTCTCCTATACTCACATGGGACAGATATCTGTGTCCTGCTCTTCCTTTCAATGATGAAAGTCAATACTCTTTCCAGATAAAACATCTCCATTACTTACCATATGAATGCCTGACATGAGGAATTACATCAGGTTCTGAACTGTTGTTTAAACCTCGTGAAACTGAGTGAAAGGAATGTGCCACAACCTGACTGTAAGCGATAGCTGAAGAGTACATAATCTGGGAAATTCTGCAGATTGTCTGTGCAACTTGTCATATGGTCTTTTGGCCATTCTGCCTGCTGGTGTGTTGGGAACGCTCTGCAAAAGTGTCCTCAGGCACAGCAGTAATGTAACAGGTATATATCAGCCTACATACAATTTCACATTGGAGGGTATGGGAAGCATCTTTGAAGCTGGTAGACATAGTGGCTGCCTTCCATTCAGGATAAAAGAAATAACTGTGTTATTTCTTGGAGTTGTAACAAAAGATCACATTTAGTGCTCACTCTCTTTCAAAACATTTCTGCAGTAAACAGGCTGCCACACAAACATATACTTTCTGCTTCCTACTTCACCTTTAATTTGTTTCCTCTGCCTTCCTCCTCAGTGCCACTATTGAGAGCTCTTCCTGCAGAGGAAGATACAAGCTTTTTCTGATCATTCTAATATTCTGATCATTGACAAGCTGTATCATTCTTGACCCAGAGCATCTAATTAATTTTGATTATTCACAATTTATGCATGTGGCCAATGAATCATAACTTTTATACATAACCTAGGTTTCTCACCATTATTGCTCTCCAAGTCCCCGAGATAGAGGAAGATGCAGTCTGTGATTTGAAGAGCTTACTTTCTGATTTAATCCAAGACAGAGGTAAGCATGAACGAGGAAAGAAGGAGAGAAAGAAAGAATAGTGATCTCCTACTCATTACATAGGTTAGCAATGTCACAGATTGATGATTCTGAATAATTTTCAAGTATTCCTTTTATAAATGAATAAATAATGATTGCTGTCATTACAGAGCTGTTCCACAACTATTTTTTTGGCTGAGTTTTTAAAGTATCACTTGCAGAAGTGGGTCTTGAAGGGTAAAGGGACAGAGGGGAGACAAAAAACAGAAGATACCATGTGTCCATATGCACAGAGTAATAGAGAGAAAGAGTGTAGAGAACAGTCTTCCTAAGAATCTGTCTGTAGACTGCTTGCTTCAATTTATCTGGCAGAAGAAAGGTGGAAATTGATAGTCAAAAGTACCAGAAGATAGGAACAAGGGGCCGGGGGTCTGAAGAAGGGCAAGAAGGTTTAAAAAAGGCCCACTATGCACTTTGTTACACTCAAAATCTGCACATATGAATGAAGTCCAGATAAAATGTGGAAAGGAGAAAGACTAGATGGGAGCTATAATTTGGTTCATCTCATGCCAGATTACTGCTAAAAGTTGATCTGAGGCCTTACAACAATGGTTGTCTGTGGGTGTGTGCTTGTGGACAATGTTACTATCAACTCCAACTATGGAGGAGATTAATTTCAGCTAACTGTAGCCATCCAAAAGTCAAGTGTCCAGTATGAACTCTGGAGACAGACAGAGGCATGGAGTAATATTTGTACCTTCTCGCAAGTAAGTTGTAGTCATCAAGAACAGAATTGAACAAGGCGTCCTAAGACTACTCTGTCCAGCAGAATAAGCTGCTTAAAGTTGCATGTGCAATAATTGCTTTCATTCTTATACTGTCAGTTTCCTTTCCGTGATATGCAGAGGAACACAAAGGAAGTGTGCTGTGTGTCAGATTTTAGAGTTTGGGGTTTTTTTTACTAGATAACACTATATAGAGTCCATGCAAGTTGTGGGTTTCTTTGTATGCAGCTACTAAAATTCTCTCCCCATTTCTAGTGCTTACAAAGAGAAAATATCAGTAAATAGAAAGCTTTTTTGAGATAAAATACTTTATAAAAAATTTGCAGCAAAAACTGTGACTGCAGTTAGACAGGTACCTGATTATTAATATTCCATTGCAAAGTAACTTCAGAAGAGGCCTCAGGAAGCACCGCAGCTGCTTCCACTAAAAAAAAAATTATAACAATAATCCTGTAAATGACATAGCTTCTGCATTTTGCATCAATATTTCCTGAAGGTCACATCACTGCAAGAAATCAGCAGAACACCTCTCACCCAGCTGGTTGTTCTCATTGACCTGTTGTGCCCTGTGTTCCTCCAGGAGTTCAGTGCACCAACCACTGCCTTCACCCTGGGTGCAGCTTCCTGTTCTGAAGGGTTATTTAAAAACAGTAAGCCTTAGCAGAGATAAGAGGAGGAGGGGAGAGAGGCAGAGGTAGCCTTCAGTGTCTGATAGCTCTCTGCTGGATTGGTCTTACCAAATGAATGTGACTTTGGGCAAGGTCTAAATGGAAATGTCAGAAGGTAGGAAAGTTTCTGTTCTTGTACTTGGAAAGGAAAGTCGTAGGGCATTGCAGGGAGGCAGTGCACCAAACTGGAGCTTAGTCTTTGTCCCTAAGGTGAACTAAAATCCCTTCAAGCACCCAGCAGAGGTGTGTCACCAAGGAGCTGGGGGCAGTCTGGCCTGTTCTAGCTAACATATGCATCCTTGGAGCACTATTTTTCTTGGTGTTTTCTTTTATTCTTATCTTGAAGAACGATGTAATACACACTTCAGCATGAGCATCTTCATATTACTTACTGATGTTTTCTTTGCTGAACGCCCATGCTTTTTCTGCTTTCTTCTGTGTCTCATCTCTTCGGCTGGACCAACCTGTAACTACAAGACAAAGTTCTAGCACTGATCCATTAGAGGGTACATGAATCCAAATGGGCTGATGAACTCAGCAGAGCAGATGGAACGCTCTCAGAGGTTGTGGTCAGAAAAGCTTAGGAACCACTCACTGCAGTATTTCTTCACAGAGTGAAAGTTCACTGTTTAGGAGCATAGAGCAGTATCCTATATTTCCATTAGGAATATAGTATTATTAACATGCATTTCATGAATGAGGTGTAGTTAAATAATTAACTAGTTTACATGAAGGATATATATTTTCTAGTTGATGTAAAAAGAAACCTGTTCACTTTTCTTAACTTTCTAGTTCCATTGTCCAAAATTAGAGGTATAAACTCATGTTTCCTTGCCTTCTTGTCAGCCCTCTCACCAGCACTGGTATTTGACTACTAGGGTAGGATAAACTCTGGATTCTGAGTATTGGAGATGCAATGTAGAGTCTAGGTCATCTAAAAAAAGGCAATCACATCTGGTCACCCAAAGTAATCTCTAGACTCTTTTGACTGTATATCCTGTGTACAATGACAGCCTAAACACTTTCCTCCCATGTAGACTTTTGCATTGCAGACACCCACAGGTAGGTGCCTGACTGTGAAGCTGAACATCACTCATAAATTCCAAGAATTGTCTCCATCTTTTCTTATAGAGCAGCTGTTGCAGGTAGATAATATCCTTGAGTGCAGTAGAGAATGTTTTACTCAAGCTGCTTCTCTTGTTGCTTATTAGTCACTGTCAAACAGCAAAGTGATCTTCCTGATTGTCATGACATGAACTGGAGAAAGTAGTTATGCCTGTTTCAACACCATGAAAAAAAAGGTCTTCATGCTTTGGTTTTGGTCAGGTTTTCTACCACAAGTAGGATCAAGTTTTACTTTTCTACATAAACATGAACCAAACCAAAACTGACTCACATTTCAAAGGAATGGCACATAATTCTTCAAGGCTTTTCTTCGGCTCCAATTGAATTTTGCTACCCAGCCTCAAGGCAGCATCTAGTATCATCATGTCTGTGTACAGCTGGAAAGGTTTTAGTCATCAAATTTTCTCACTAAGTGAAGTGGTGAACATTACAAAAGCCCTGGAAAAAGGGAGAGAGAGCAGTAAAACTTGAATTAAGTTAATGCATCCAAAGTCTTGCTGTTCCAGTAGAATGTCTCCTAATTGCATACTGGTACCAAACTAATGTGTTCGTAACCTTCTAATGGCATAACAAGTACACCTGCTGTGTGTGTTTATGGACTAGTTTGTCATCTATCTTCACTAAACAATTATCCCCAGGATAATTTGGTGATGGGAGTCATATGAAGTATCCACACAGAGTTGTCTAGGGTCAGGTTAATCTGTGTATTGAATTTCTCTTTGGAATGTCCTCTTGGTAATTGCATTCAGAAATGCATTCTTTTTTCCTTTTTTCTTGATCCTTGATGTCTGTGGTTTGCTGTTCTTCCTTTGCTTCTTTGCGTAAGCAATTGGCATTAGCCTGGTTGGAGAGCCACTACTATTTGCTTTGCTCTGTTAGAAGTGGGAGAAGTAAATAGGGTCTGCATAACCTATTTTCAAGTATACTGGTTAAAAGTCAGTTCAGGATAAATTATCTATAACAACACTTAAAGGAGAGTGAGGATGGGAGAAAAATAATTTTTCTCTCTTCCTCCTCACCATTTCTATAACCCATAAGTTAAACATAAATTCTGTCCTTGCTCAAAGTTATGCCTGTTGACAAGTTTTCTTTCTTAGGTATCTTTCACAAGTCCTTTGAGAGGAGCCCATAAACCCCACCTCAAAGTGAATGGCTTTTTTTCCAGGAGGAACAGTTGTCTCTGAGGTGCTAAGAGTATCATAGAATCATAGACTCATAGAACAGTTGGAGTTGGAAAGGACCTTCAAAGGTCATCTAGTCCAACCCCCCTGCAAGGAGCAGGGACATCCCTGACTAGATCAGGTTGCTCAGAGCCTCATCCAGCCTGGCCTTGAATGTTTCCAGGGATG
>JAAGAY010137987.1:0-21960 GCA_011801015.1 Ardeotis arabs | reverse complement strand
CTTAGGGCTCTTCCAAAAAGCGATGGGGTGTTTTGAAGTCTCCAGGAGCAAATGGACAAGCCTTAATAATGCCTACTTAACTCATCACTGTACAGATGAAAACACTTTCCAGAACACTAAAAGCAAGGTGTTTTTCTTGCATTCATGGCTTGTAAAAATGTTCAAGTGGGTATGGTATAGAAAACAAGAAACAGCTCCAGTTCCATAGTGTTGTAGTCATGTTCCTCAACTGAAAGCAACTGCCACGTTGTGAATAACTCAGGATAAGTAATTTTGCTCTCCTACATCTTACTGTAAAACACAAGTATCTGACTAGTCTCCTGCAACTCAAGAGTGCTCTCTACGTGCTTTAAGAAAATCACATGTGCAAGTGCAGTGGAATTATTTCTGACAATGGGAGTGTAGAAAAGCAAATAGTTGAAGAGCTGGAGTAAGAGAAGCTGATCGTTGGACTCGCCTCAGGACCAGCGTGGTGCCACATTGCAGAGGAGAAGAAAGGTCACTCTTTATTCTCCTTGGGCAATTCTCTGGGATTTTCAAAGTGAGTAATAGGTGCAGGAATTATTATTTATCGGAGCAGTACTAATCCAGCAGGATATGTGGTTAATGAAGGGCATCGCTCCATGCTTCTTGCGTAGCTGATGGCTTGTGGATTCATCTCGTGTTGCAAAGCCCACGTGTGTTATTTGAACAGGCTACACAGCCCTTAGAGAGGTAATATTCAGCCAGCCTTTACTGTCTGTTTGGAAAAGTCTCTTGAGCAAACAAATAATTGAGATGTGCACATCTCTGATGTATAGGATAAAGCAGATAGACACAGCATCGTGTTGCGTAAGTTGCAAGAGAAGGCAAAAAACTTTTAGTGCAACTGTGTTTTTCACAGTTGATGAAAATCACAGCTCCTCTAGCCAAATTTCCATGGGGGGTGATGAGAACCGAGCCTGCTGGGGGACTGAGGACATCTGTATGGCATGCTGCCTTTGTACTTTTGTTCAGCTCTCTTAAATCTAACATTGCCAAATCATTATTTTTTTTTCTAAAGAAGGATTTAAGGAGAAATATGTAACAACTTGTGCAAAGATGGCAATTTTTTTTTTTTTCCAGTATTTGAGTATTAATGAAATTTGTGCTTTGTAATGGATCTGTTGCAGAAGTATGCCTGGACCTGTGTTATTTTAGACTGCATGAACTTGGGCATAGGAGCAATCTTTTTTATTCCATGTTAGCCCAGGACGTTTTTGTCAGCAGTGGGCCTCTTGCACGTTAGTAAATGGATAAAGTCATATAATTTAGTGCAAGCATACCCAGCAGCCTGTAACACAATGAAAACCCAGTCCTTGGTTGGAGATGGCAGGTGCAAAGGCTTTATAAAAAAGTATTAAATTCATTTTGATTATAGGTGAACTGAAACTGTAGCCACTTTAAACTAGGGAGCTGGACCCAAGTTCTGCACCTGCGCTGTGATGCTTTTTATAGCTCACAGGAAGCAATCCCTGGACAGTCCTGTAGCTTTTTGCAGATTATGCTGGATTTTGAATGGATTCATTTCACTAAAATTCCAGTGCAGATGGCCAAAGCCCGTGGGAACTTAACTCTCTATTTAGTTGCTTGTTTTGTTAGCCCCTCATTTCCTAAATCTGTCGGTGTAACACCGAGGCGGCAGCTATTGCTGCACGTGGATGGCGTTGTGGGGCGGGAGAGCGGTAGCCAAAGAAGATGGGCTCCAGCTTGTGCCATCCGGCTGAGCCTGGAAATCCTGAGAACAAACCTCTGCCGGAAACACAACCTCTGTGTCTCGCTCTGAATGGCGTTTCTTCCCCAGGAGACATCACGGGTGATGTTGGAGCGGCAGGAGGCGTGCTGAAAATGAACCGTAAGCTTTCCAGCATCTCTGCTTTTAATTGTGCTGCTCTGTTGCCGGCAGGTTTTGTGCCAGTGTTCAGTGGTTTCCTCGGCTGCCCAAGCTGAATGTAGGTCTTCATTGCAAACTCTGCTCCTAGAGCACCGTGAAGTTGTAGGATAAGTGATTCGCAGAAGTCAAGTTGGTGGCTTGTCCTTCAGCATCGTGCGTATTAACAGGGGTTGATAGTATCTAAAATGAATTGCGTATGTAAAATATATAGCAATTCCTTCACCAAAACCAACGTCTCTTCATATTTATTCATTCCCATTTGCAAAATAAGACTTGTTGATAACTCAAGGCATGTTTTAGAAGTGCCAGAGTTAATCTGTTAATGTGATTGTTCGTCCTTTCTGAAATAAACTCTACATGAAAAAGAGCGCTGAAGAATCCATGAATCAATATAAGAATAATCACATGGTTTTCCTCACATTTTCTAAAGCCCCTGAGATCTCATCTCTTAAATCTCAGCCAAATTTCCAGAAGAAGCGTGCTGTGAGTGGATGAAAAACAAAAAAGGAAATCAGAATGAGGTTTGGACTTGCAGTGAAAATGCTTGGGCTCCTGGAGTATGGGAGCCCTGGAATATGTGACCGGTGAGCTGATGTGCCCACGGTGGCAGGTACGTCACACATAACGGGGACCGGTGGGTTCCAGATGAGTTGGGACATATTGAGTCCAGCACGGATTTTGTTCAACTTCCCATAGGAGAAATAGCCTGGCAGTTTTTCTTTAGGTTTTGCACAGTTTTCAGCCCGTATACTTGTTTAAAAGCCTTATGAAAAAATAAATGCAATAAATGTGCTGTGAGTGAATGCTTCACTCAATTGTTGCTTATTAATATGCAAAGAGTACAGTGGTAATAACCTGAGTCTTACATTTCTGTTAGCTGCAGTGAGAAGTTAAATAAGTTGTGTGGGAGAGACTTGGCCAGCATCTGGAGCCAAACGTGTACCTTTTTAATTTAGCGCAGGGCAGACTGTACGATGCAGGCTATCTTCTTCACGTTCAGGCTGATGAGATCCGAGGGCTGTCATCACCTCGCAGGACCAAGTCTTGCGTCTCTACGAACAGAGCAGGTGCCTTCTCTTTTAGAGCATATTGGTGAGAGTCTTTTCCAGACCTAAATACCGTGAGTCAGGAGCAACGCAGATGCTGTGATCTTAAGGCATTTTTCCATTTTTCAGTATAGTCACTTTTAATGGCATTTGGGTAAGGATAAGTACGGTAGGGTGACATATGGCGAAGCAGTTCCAGGTTTACTTCCTACAGCTTGTCTTCGTGTTTGACCTGAGCAGAGTAGAAGGGAACCTGCCTAGTGAGAATATTTCTTTTTACTTTTTTTTTTGGCTTTTTGCATATTTATTTCATCTGGGGATGGCATTTTCTTACAAGAGTGCTTCTCCCTGCTGAAAACTAATACTGGAATTTTTTTTATGTAACTGAAATAACAGTGTGGGGAAAAAAATCCTTAATGTATGAATAACTGTGTGTGAAGGCACTCTGCACCATTTCTTACCCAAAGATTTGGATCACAACTCATGCCAGGGCATGAAAAAGTTAAATGGGTTTGAAGGCAAGCAGCACTGCCAGCATTTCCATCGCTATTCACCCCTTGTCCAGTAAGAAATCAAAGTTATGAAGACATAAGTCTGGAGGAGGTTTTTAGTTTCTCACGGATAACCTGCAAACATGTTTGAAAATCGTGTATATGTATGCATTTACAAAATTGTTCTTTTTCCCCCCAAAAAATCTTTTTTCATTATAAAAAGCTGTAAAAACCTGATGGAAAAGCTAGATGACAGAAAATAACCACTACTCAATATTACTTTATGTTGCTGTAACACCCAAATGCTGAAGGAGCTTTATAAACACCTGGGAAACCACAATCTATCTTGAAAAGCTTACAAGTAAAAGGAGATTTTTTCAAAGACATAAAAGGCAGATTGTTGTCTGGTTCCTGCTGAAAATCACTGAGCACCTCAATCTGCTGAGCGGTGCTGAAAATCCCGCCCAAAGACCCTTTCGGTTCGCATGAAACAAGGGGAATATGGAGCAAAAGATTTGACAGCACCTTTCTACCAACTGTTTTCTTTGTAAGTTGCTAATCTTTCTTCTTTAAGATTATAGGTGATAGTGAAAATGTATTAGTTGGTTGGTCACAGACCAGAGGACTTGTATTAAAAAAAAAAAAAAAAAAAAGAGAGAGAGAAAGAAAGAAAAAAGGCTGCAGACGGCTGGTTTCCATCTCCTCCCTGGCTGAATTAAGAAAGATGTTTTTCTCCCCACTGCTCCTCTATCTCCCTCCTTTCCATTTTCTGCGTTATGTTTCCTCCTCCAGACTGTGGCGGTGGAGCTGAATGCTGATGAGACCGTCAGCAGTCTGTCCCCAGACAGAACTTTTTAAGGTCATTTCTCCTGGTTCTCGATTGCTTGACCTGCTCGTTTCTCTTTACCAGCTCTGGTAGGCTACCCAATTATACACTGTTATTTTTATGATACTTGCTTGTCCTTCCCAGCCTTAATCTTCCTTTATTGCCAGGAACACTGGCAGTCTCCATAGTCTAGTTAGAGCTAGAGTTCATAAGAGGAATGTTTTAAATTGACAGTTTCAAACAAACCATCGGGAGCGCGTGCGGCGATGAAGCAGCGTAGGCTTTCCATGGGCGCAGGTAAAGCGAGTCGTAATGGCTGATGCGGCGATGTCGCTCTGCTGAATCCTGAGGATGCAGGTTACCTTTGAAGGGAAGGTTGCACATACGTACACATAGCAGGCAGCCTGCGCAGGACTGAGTTGGTTTTATAATGATGTAGTTGAGTAAGCAAATAGTATTTTTTAAGGATCTGTAGTTTTTTTCTAGACCTTGATAAAATATACATCCATCTCTGTTGTTGTTTCAGACAAAGACTGGTTTTGTTACTATATTTGTTGGTTTTATTCCAAATTCTACAGCCCTTCTGTATACAGTCACTTGCTGAGTCAGATCATCTATTATTTATTATTACGCTGGTCACAAGGTTTGTGCTGTGGTCGCTCAGAAGAAGAGGTGGAAAGAGAGAGAGGATGAGTCTGAGCATTGAAACATGAGCTCTTGTTACCCTCTGATGTGTGAGGTCCACATACTGTGAAACAGCATCATAAAACGGTGAAATAAATTCCCATATATCAAATTCACTTCCTTATTCTAGCAAGGATAAGCTCAGCATCAATAAAACCGCTCTGAGACAGAGTCTGCAGTCACTTATGTGGATGTGCAAGTCTTTCATGTGGAGTTTCACAAGCTAACACACGAACTGTCTGTATGGGAACAGACGTGCCATAGGTGTATGCTCACACTAAATACTAGAAATCTGGAGATTTCTATTCACTTTAAGATTTCTTCTTAATTTCATGGTCTGCAGCAAACAACGTGAACTCTATCTCTTCTGGTACAGTGATGCCACCCCATCTTGAACCCCATCAACCCTTTGCTCATCTCACAAGTACCTATTCACTGGAGCTCCTCCTGTATTTCACAGCCATGCTGATGCGTACGTGAGGTCCAAATTGCCCCCAGGCTACTATGCAGCCAGAAGGGACCAAACTCATCCCAAGTCTGGCTGGACCGACCCCGGTAGAGCTGCAGGATGGGTGGAATTGGCCCCAGCTCTGTGTTTCAAAGTTTTCAGAGTTGTCTGAGCAAACAGGAATATGAATGAATCATACTTCAAGTATTTACATTTCTCAAATGCTTGAGAAGCTTTTTAAAGGTCGATCTAATTAAGACAAAGTTTGTTTGTACCAATGTAAAGTACTTACTATTATTGGAAATTCATTCCAATGCAATATATGGCATTTTACTTACGGTTTAAATTTTAGTTTTGTATGCTTAATTTGGAAAGAGCAGAAATGATCTTTTGGTTCCATAATGTCTTACTTAAAATGACATTTTAATCAATAATGAGTTTTTTGCTACAATTAAAAAAAAGGTTCATTCTTCCTGATGCAAAATAATTAAACAAAGTTTTTGCATAAGAAGGATTCTTTTGTATTGGAAATACCATTGCCTAGACTCATAACAGCCACGTTATTTAGTGGTTCTGGTTTTGATTGCCGTCTTCTGGGAACAAAAGCCATTTTTCTATAATTTAAGAATGCATTTAAATTCAGTTTGAAAGGCTGGATTTCATGATATGTTGCCCTTAAAGGCTGTAAAAATTGAGATTTATTTGTGTGTCTCCATAAGAATATCAAAGTGAGAAATAAATCAGTTTTTCTTTTAGTTTCTTTTCATATTTCTGTCATCCTACCTGCTGCCCTTGTGTCTCCTTCAGACCAGCCTGTTGTCTCAAGCTTTGCACGACTGAGGGAAGTGTAGACCTTACAGACCTTGCTGTCCTAAATGTTATCGCCCTTAAAAGATATTATATTGAGGGGAGGGGACAGGGAGGGCATAATTAGTGTTGTTCCACTGACTACTTCCGTTCTAATGGCTGTCTTGTTATCTGAAAGCTTAGAGCCAAGTTGGAGTCAAGAGGAGTAAACCAAAAGCTCTGGAAAGAGTCTGGCCCTTCCAAGCAGAGAGACTTCTCTCTGAATCAAAACTTACGCTGCTGGTAGCAGGACTTTCTCTTGACTTGAGTTTTCTTTTTAGTAGTCTTTAACACTGTTTTGCTCATGTGGAACTAAATTTTGTGGTGTTATCTGAATTCTCTAAAATCGTAAGATGACATGACCCATGGCAAAAGATAAGAAAAAACTCTTCCATGGAACTGAGTTTCTTGGACGTATTAAATACTTTGGGTTTTCTCCAGATGTTCATCTAACTTGTAGCTCTGTTGACGAGAAGTGATTCTTCCCACTTGCCAGAATTTTCCTCTCACAGTACATCGCCAGTCTTCTCTGCCAGCCTGGTTGTGGGTCATGCAACGTTGATCCCAAAATGTCTGAGTAACTGTACAGTAATAAGCTCTCATTCAGTGTCTTTTAGGGAACATCTCTATACGTAATGAGAATATGACCTACCAAAAGAAAGATATTAAAGGAACATCCACATATCAGTAGCAGAGATGAAAAATTATGAACATTGAAGAAAAAGGTAGTCTGGAAGTTTGAAATAAAACAGAAACTAAGGGCTGTATCTTTTCCTCTGTTCCCTATTGACATCTGACTCCTGAAGATTGGAAGGACCCCTGCGACTGGTTTGGAACTTGGTGAACCTGAGCGATATATAGATAGAGAGGGTTGGTGTTTTTTTTTTTCCTAGGAGAGAGTGTATTTTTGTCAATCATAAGGAAAAAAGTGAAGATGTTCTTGCTTAAAGTATGCATGGTAAAATGTAATGTTTTAGCAGCATCATAAAAATAATTACTATATCAATCAGGCATAATTATCACAGGTGTGAATGGAAATACACAGCATCATGTTGTCTCAGACATAAGTATTTCAAGTATTTAGAATTAAAAACCCCAGCCCTCTCAAGTCTGCTGTAGTGAGGCTGTACACAGTGTTGTTGCCAGGACTGTTGCTTTTCCAGGCTTGCTGTTTTTAGTGCAGTGAGATGTCTCCTCTGCCGTTGTCCTACATAGCTGCTGCCTTCCTTCTGCATTTCATCCGTATGAGATGCAGATAGAGGGCCAGTGCATTGCTGGAGTAACTAAAATACCAAAAGTACGGCCGTAGTGCTTGAATTCCAGATAGACTCCATCCAGCAGTGTAACACGAAGCAGATAAAGATTTTCTTCCTGATAGCCCTGCTATCTGATAGACACCAAATGGATTTGAGTACCTCTCTATCTGAGCATTGGGGACATAAATATCAGGTTGTGCCGTAACACAGGGGACACTAATGGGATGCTGAGCTGTGCCCACTTGTCTCGGCTGCACGCCGTCTCTGTTTCACCTGTGTGGCGGCCTTCCCTGTGCAGTTTTCCTCCTTGGATGGGTGGTGTGTGTCTGGGAAAGGTCAGGCCAATGTCCTTGCTTCTCCCGCTGGCTCCTTGTCTGATGGTTTTGTAAGAGAAAGCAGGATGAGGGTTGTGTTAGATTACCGTGCATGTGAATTGCATCAAACAAAAATGTCTTTTCATGTGGGAAAATGGATTTTTTGGGTGGACGTTTTGAAGTGGAAACTTTATCTAATGAGTGAATCGATGGCTGTTAACAAAACCCCTTTTTAACATAAAGCGCATCTTGTGGGGACTCTGTCACAAAAAAGCTGGACTTTATATCTTTTCTCTTAAATTATGTTCTAAGCTCTTGGTCAAGGGCTGTGCTGTGGACGGGTGATCTCTGGTCTTGGGTGAGGTTGGTCAGTGCTACAAACAACTCAAAATTCAACTCCAGAAGCCTCTCAGAGAGAGGAGAGCTAAACCCATACCTCTTCGCTGAATAAGCATGCAGCATAAGAGGCTTAAATCTGGCTCCTGTGAATGGGGAATGATCAGATACATAAAATAGGTCATAAATAATCATAATGAAACCTCAGCATGAACGTTCTTTGTTAGTTTCTGCAGCTTCTGAAAGAAAATAAGTACTGTGTAGATTGTAGTACAAGAGTAAAATAGCTATTGAGAGGCTCTTTGTAGTTGCGAACTTGTTTGTTGCTAATTTACCTCTGTTCTATACAGACAGACGCGATGAAGGTATGTGCCAGGAAACCTAATTTCTGCATCTGCCATCCTAGTGAATTGTTAGTGAGGTATGAGTTGGGAATAGCCCTAATGTTTGCATTTGCATCCACAATGTCTTTTTTTTTTTTCTTTTTAATTCCACTTGCTGATAAAAAAAATTTATCTCATTTCTGGATGGATTCTTGCCATAGAACCTGGGTTCTCTTTTACAGCAAAGGGGGGAATCTGGGGAACAGAGCGCTCAGGAGAGGAAGAGGAGGCTGGCTGGCTTAGGTTCAGATAAATTCTTCATCTATGAAGAATTTACAAAAGATGATGTGAATTACCTAAATAAATTTCACAACAACATGGGTTGAAGATCCTTGCTCCTGGAAGGAAGCATCAGAAGATATGTAATAATTTTTATTAGTATTTTGTTTTTCTAATTAAAAGATGAGCAATAAGGAAAGAATTGCTTTCTTGTAGTAGGGGAAGATAACAGGAATTGCTTTTGAGTTGTTCTGGTAATAATGACTATAGATTGAATTATAACAAGGTCCACCTCCTAAACGTTTAGCTTTAAAAATAAATAAATAAATAGAAATTCACTTTTCTATTTGGACGTATGTTTGTGCTCTGCGGCATGGCATTTATGTGGAAAATGATACAAGGTAAGACATGGAGTGCTGTTTAGAGGAAACGTTGCAGATTATAAATAGATTAAAGATTCATCTGACAGAGGAAATTTTCAGTCTGTGTTTCAAGCTGGATGTGGCTTTTTGCCAGGCTGTCTAATGCTCCCTTAGCAATATTAGGGTCAGCTGATGGACAGCTTTACCTTGAGTTTGAGAGTTAATACCGGAGATGTTCCTGTCGTCTACTTCTTAGACTTGTGCCAAAGAAAAGATTGGCAGAGACCAGCAATTTTAAACAATTTTTACCCATGCAGGAATCTGAATTTAAGAAGAAAAGTTAAGAGTACAGCTGTACTTCTGACCCTATAGCTTTAGCAGACATGCCCCTTGCACATCCTTAGTCTAAAATAGGTAAATTTTATTGGAGCTTGAGGTTTTCCTAGTTCATTCTTTTACTGTCAAATTTAACTTGCACATTGGTGGAAAGTTAGGAATGAACGCTTACATACTCCGAGCATCCTGTGGCATCTTCAACGCAATTAATGTGTTTATTTCAAATGTACGATAAATGAACGATTAATTTCAAATATTTTTAGCTACAAGCCGGCACACTTGGTTTCCTGCACCCCTGTATGTGCTCGCCCGGTCCTGTATGGGCTGAATCCTTCAGCTTTGTCATGGAAAACTATTTTCCTGGTGTTACAAGTGCATATGAGATGGTGGTAACTTATTCCTGTTGGGCACTTATAATCTCGGCGTGTGTAGAGGTTAATGGGCCATTTCAGTTTCCCTCCGTCTTCTCCCGCTGGAGATGGCTGTGATGGTTTCATAGCTAGAAAGCTACGGCAGCAGTTTAAATCTGAGGGAAAAGACAAAAACCGTGTTTAATTGGCTTTGGGAATCCTAGCGTTGTGTTACAATGTAAGTTTCTGATTATTTTCTGTGTTCTCCATTTTGACTTTACTTTCACTGTCTAACTGAAAACAAATATTAATGCCCTTGTTTACTGTGCCAATTTATTTAGCCAATACAAATGACAATTCTATTGTTAGTGTAGGATTTTCAATGATGTGAGGAGGCTTAAATAATCATTCTTATTAAAATAACCAGAAATTGGTCGTAACACTTCCAAAAACTACGAAGCTCTATTTCCAGAGTTTTCTAATATCGTTTTAAGCTGCAGTTTATAATGGTGGTGTAACTGATGGCAATACATTTAAGCTAAGTAGCTCATTTTAGGTGACTAGCTTATGTAGGTTGTTTTTATATATATATATATGTATATATATATATAAAGATTTAATTTTTCAAGCTGAGAGCCTAACTCATTTCTACTGCTGGCTTTTGGACTTTGGGATAAATGTAAATATGGAGACAAGTAACAGCAGAATATTCAGAAGTGCTTCAGCATGGCATAGGGTACCGTCGTCAGCGATTGCTGGGCTGCTCGAGTGCTTCTTGGAAGCTTGCTGGAGCCCTGAATGGCTTTGGAAAATGCAGTCTTAGTGATTGAAATGTTTATGGTATACAGCTCGATCTTCTGTTTGGCCTAGAAATCTCAGCTTTAGAAATCTAAATGCTGGGAGTGTGCACTTCTGTGTGAATAGCGGGTTAAGAAATTTTGCACGGTACAAGTTGCAGGGTGTTTGTACAGGCTGATCAAATTGAATGCTTATCAGAGGCTCTTAAGACAGACATCTGCATCTTTCATCACAGTAAGTGGAGCTAAGTACAGTTGCAAAGCTTCTAATTATCGGTACGCGTGAACTGAGAAGCAAGGCTGCCCTCTGCACACGCTAGATATGGCTCACGTTGAGGAGAGGATGTTATTAAATCTATAGAAAAAAAAAGGCATAAACAAAATTGTTAGTGAAAAGAAAGTCTTTGATAAAATTCTGCATCTAAATTCACCTTGAGTTAGATTCTTTGAGGATAAGGTCACCATTTCTCGTAAGAGTTTTTTCTGTGATGTTTCTGCTTTACAAAAATATGCAACACCTCTCCGAGGTATCTCCTGCCGTTTCTCTCTCTTACCCACGATGGCTCTCCAATTATATTGCACTTTGAGCCTTTCCAGAAACAAAAACAAAGTTTCAGATTCCTCAGGAATTAACGTAAACGGAACAGATTTTAAAACTGAATTCTGGTGAATTAACACTAACCCACTCCCTCTCTGTAGCTGCTCTCCAGTATGATCAGATCAGTCGCTGGCCAAATACGGTGTCAGGATTTAATTTAAAAGCTTGGTTCAAATTCAGGAAAGTGCCTCAGGGTGCTGAATACTTCCACGCGCTGAACATCTTTGACTCCTGTTAGTGTCAACAACCAATTTTTGTTTGAAATATATCTTTTAGTCTTAGTAACAAATCAAATTATTTTATATCAAACAATAGATTTAATAAATAACTCGAGTTCTTTGAATGAACTGCTCAGCAATGTGTTTTCTGGGATTTTTTAATACAGAAGCCTGCCTGTGTACATCCACTTTTTCTTCTACTCATTCTCAGTTCCGACCTCTGACACTCAGGGAGCTTTTATGTGTATTTTGCTCTTAAAAATCATAGAATAAGATAGATTGGAGGGAGTCTGGAGGTCATCTACTCCAGCCTCCTGTTCCAAGCAGTTCTGGTTAGGTCAGGTTGTTTGGAAACCTTTCCATTCGAGTGTTGAGCATCTCCAAGGACTCTACAACCTCTGTGGACAACCTGTTGCAGTATTCTACCAGCCAGGGTAAAAAAAACCCAACCAACCAACAAAACAGCAAAAAAAAAAACCCAACCAAAAAAAAAAAAAAAAGAGTAAGTGTTCTCCAGGACAAATGTAAAAATATTAATTATTCTAGCAGCAGTAATTAGTCAGCCTTGGAGAACATGCACAGATACTCACAATAGCATTGTCATGCTCTCATCTTCAGTGTAAAATCAAGTAAATTAACATTAGAGTTAACACATCCAACACTTGTTTCTGGTAGATATTTATAATTGTTTTCCAAAAGGCTGGCAAAGGATTCATTTTAGGGCACTTTGGATCAGTTTGTTCTTCGGCAGAACAATCTGCAGCGACACCTTTACCTTATTTTGCCGCTGTTTGCGTTGAAGCATACTTGTGGAGATAAATACTCCTGTGCAACATGGTCAGACGTGGGCACCTCCAAAATTCTGTGTTCTCTGCTTAAATTACTTCATATCATGAGATTGGAGCTCAAAATAAGTAAGATGTAAGAAGATAGTGGTAATGTAAAACTGCTACATGATCGTATATGATATGGAATTAACAGTTTTCAAAGCGACTTAGGCTCTTAGGGAGCTAAACCTCAATTTAAGACCTAATTATTTGAACAATTATGAAAATTTTGCCCTTATACATTTTTCCAAAAACCAAAGCAAGAAGTTTCTTTCTTCTTGGCACTTTTTTTTTAAATTTTATTCTTAAAAGCTTAAACAATCTAGCTGTGTTAATTAGGTTCTCTGAGATTTTTATTTGTGATAGCAAACCGAGGGCTGAGTCAATAGCCAGGAATTCAGCAGCCCATATGAGTATGAACAATTGGGATATCCTTTAGAAAACAGAAGTTTTCTTACAGTGTTGCCAAGTGTTGGACTTCAGTTGAATCTCTTAACACAACTTCCAACGAATGTGGCTTCCATTGAAGATGTATGATTGTCCAGGTGTATTTTGCAGCTCTGAAACATGTGCTAATCAAAAACTTTAACAGCTGTTATCTGCCCTTAAACTCTTTAATAAAGAGAGGTGTTTCTTGCAGGCTTTTTGGCAGCTTGGCCATAACAGGAGGCAGCTTTCGCTTTTTAAGTTTAATGTTAATTTGTGTGTCATAACAGCAGAACAGTGGTTGTGTTGTGTATCTGCATCTACTGAGATAAAACAGCAAATAACCAGAGGCTACGTGTGCTGAGGAGGATAAAACATTGAACCAAGAGGACAGGAAGGGGGTATACTGACCTTTGTGGACATCTCTTTAGATGGCCCTACAGTTGTGTGTTTCTAGAGTCTGTAGTAGCTGTATAGAGGTAGTATTTTCTCAACTCATTAAATGAGAATAATTCATCTTTTAATTGGTAATAACAATACAACCTTAAAAAAACAAACAAACAAACAAACAAAAAAAAAAACAAAAAAACCCCCAAACAAACAAAAAAAAAAACAGACTTCAAAATTTCCTGATTTGAAATGCTGAAATACTGATTTGATGGAGATCAGCATTGGCTGTTCAAAGCAGATGCTGCTTTGGGTGCTTCCAACATGAGGCTGGTGCATCTCCTAACAACGGTCTCCTTGTTCTCCCAAGGTCCAAGACAGCCTCTTCTCAGCGCTGGTGTCTCGGGCTGAAATGCTGAAAAATAAAAAGTCAATAAAAAGCCACATTGGCCTTAAGAACCTCTGGAAGCCCCAGTATGTGCCTGTATCTTTAGATGACTACTGTTTTTGTTTATCACGCTCTGTGTCCTTATCCTCTAGAACACTTCTAGGCACTTTTGAAAATGTCAGCTAAGGTGTGCTTGGTAGATTGAGAAAGAGATTATTTTATGAATCATCTTTTTATTATTATTTTCTCTGGAACAAATAAAATTGATTCGTTGGCTGATCCTTGTCTTTAGGTAGATCTTCTTGTACATGGATCAATCAAAATGCGTCTTTAACAATGAGAGGATAGCAGAAAAATTAGTCCATCAAGGACAACGTGAAAGAAGGACTGTTGTGAAGATCTTACCAATATTAATGTGTTGTGTTGCACTCCCATGACACTAAAAGTCCCGTTAGTGATAAATATTTCCAGTTTTAAATATCTACAATTTTAGTAGCTGCAAAAGCTATTTTTATGTAACAAAATTAATGTATGCTCAGAAATTTTGTACATGTGCTTGTCTGAAAAGAAGCATTGTTATATCCTGTACCATCCATCTTTTCTGAGTATGAAATAGCAATTTAATTTTAAACCTAAAATGTTAAGTTTTAATTTTTTTCCTTTGCTCAGTCTCCTCCTTAGTCATACATAAATCAGAGCAATATGAAAGAACTAGTAAAAATGACCGTATCCTTCTAGAGCTGTAATTTGGCTCCATGAATTATTAATTATTAGACCAGTATAGCAACAGCTTTTTCAGAAGTCAGTATAAATGTAGAAGGCTCACCTTATCAGGGGGGATCTAAGCAGTGGCAGGAATGTAATTCTTACCATTTAGCACTTTGTGGTACGCTGAAAAGGAATAGGATATTAGACCATTTAAACTTTCTGAAATATAACACAAAGTAAGGAAGCGCTGTGCTTTTTTTTTTTTTTCCTCTGAAATAATTTCAAAGAAATGAATACGCATGGATTTCTCAGGGGTTTGGACTGGTGGAGATGTTGAGGCTGTTCCATTTGTGAAGCATCGCTGTGAGGGAGACCAGCAGCTCAAAGAGCACGCTTGAAAAGGCAAGGCTTCAGCTGCTTGCATTGGTTAGAAGAAAAGAAGAAATCCATGGAGGCTTGAAATTAAGCTAAAATGGATGAAAGGTAGCATTTACCAAATACAAAGGCATGTGGTATTGTAAGTAAAAATTTTCTTCCTAAATAATGTAGCTCTCCAGTTTAATACTGTGGTGCTGTGTAATTGTGATGTTAATTTTCTTGAAGCTGTACTGGTAGCGGCACTGGGGGACCCTCATGTCCTCTCATTTAATTGGTCTGGCCAGAAAAAAAGGCAGAGTAATTCTGTTCCTTGTCTTAAATGACTTTTGTGTTTGAAAACGCCCTTTAGGACTGCACCAAAACTTTGTCCTCCTCGGATATAATCTGTCTTTAGCAGTTTGAAAGTTGAGTGCGGTAGCTGATTAATTGAATCCCATCTTGCAAAATGTAAGTGCATGTAATGGAAAATTGAAATACTTCAGCATTTACTCTTCCAATTCTGAAATTTCATTTTAACATTTCTAGTATTTTACAATACTGTTCTCTGTATCTGAAGAGAAGTTATTAAAATAAGGAGTCTCTCTTGCAATATATCATCATCTATTTTAAAAAAAATATGATTTAACTTATAAACAAATTAGGAGAGGGTATTAAGAAACTGATTAGGTCTCTTGTTGTATTGAGGTTTTTAATAACCGTTGCACTACAAAATTTATGTGAGGCGATATTTCAGGGAGAAATCCTAATGGCATTCTAATGTGAATTTTACCTGAGATAGTTTCACAAGACTGTGAGATAATCTAGTCGCTGTCACTCGTGTCTGATTTACAGAAGCAGTTTTGCTCCCATCTGTTGATGCAGACAGGGCAGGCAGGGTTAGGAAAGAAAAGAGTGCGTGTAACACTGCAGAAAAGTACTCTGCACAAATTCAGATGAAGTATGTAAATTCCTTTTTTTTAATGGCGAAGGTGAAGATTTTTGGTAGGTGATATTGAAAAATAAAGTTGGAAATCTTTCTTCAATTCTCATACTACTTTTTGTTGTAGATTTTACTGGAGTTTTGAGTACAACATATAGGCAAAACACAAATTATCTATGGGAAATTATTAATAACCGTATCTCTTACATGTTTCTATTAAGCTAAATATATTTGTATATCAGCAGATTTAATCGCTTGGTTTAGGGAGGCATTAGTGAGGAGACAGGGATGGTGTGAAAAGCTGATCTATGATACCTTTCCTATCCTGATTTCCTACTTGGGATAATTAGTGAGTTTTAGACCTATTTCTTAAAACTCATGGGAAGATCCGGACCAGTGGTGGGAATTGTGCCGCTTGCCCAGGAGCCACGGGTAACTCCTGTGGCCGTGTGTGGATGCTGTTCCTCTCTGTGCCGTGGGTTAGATGTTACCTGAGGAAGCAGAGGAGAGGCAGCAGAGTTCATTTCATTTGGTATGGGAAATAGGTTTTCTTCCATTATTAAGTGCACAGTCAAGCTCGGATGACGCTCAACATGTGAAAATAATCACCGCGCTTTCTTCATCTCTGGCTGGTGGAGAGAGCGAGTGCATTAATTACCCACTCCTTCCAGGTGAGCTGCGCTTGTATGCAGCACATTACCCAAGTTAATGTGACAAAGACCATTAAGAATTATTTTTCTGATGAATTGAAATTATTTTCATAGTGTAGATTTGTGCAAAATGGGTCAAGACATAACGAGGAGGAGCTGGTGTCTGCAGCAGAGGCGGCTCGTGGGTTGGCATTGCAGTGGGTCAGATCGATGGTGCTTTGCAAGCAGCCGCCCCGGTAGCGGCCGTGCCCGCTCTCCCACTGCCCCGGGACAGCCGGTGCAGGCAGGCACCACCACCTAGGACCCACCAGAACTGGAGTCTTTCATGCAAGAAGTTGGAAAAAGCCCTTTGGTGGGGAAGGGAGAAGGATAAGGAGGAGGGAAGAGATTAAAGTTACACTTCTTAATCTTGGAAGCTATAGCGCACACAAAAAATGGTATGGTAAAACCAACTAGAAATGTGCCAAGAGGTTGTTGAAATGCAACTGGAGCCTGCTCAGGGCTGCGTGCGGCTCTGGGAGCGCCCTGTGAAAGCATGCCGAAGCGTGTGTCGGCAAGTCTTTGCAAAGCGTTGGCTCGCAGCAGACCGGTGTGCCAATAAACAACACTAAAGTTTATAGGCTTTTAAATGGATGACAACAAATTCGGATAGCTTTTTCTTATCAGTGCTTTTAGGGGTGCAATTTTTTTTCCTCAGAGAGCTGTGAATTTAAGATATGTTCAGACACCTCTCGCATCCCATGGCAGCTGCTGGGCTGTTACACCATGGAGAAAAGGAGAGCCGGTGGCTGGCAATGTCTGTGTTGTTGCGTGGCCATTCTAGGGCTGGGCACGTGTGGATGCAAGGTGACCATCTGCCATCTCTGTTGCCTTATCGTTCCCAAAATGAATCCCCATAAGAACTGTAAGGGGATGGAAAAGGCTCATGTGACCTACAGCCTCCCACATGTACATCAGTGGTCCAGCTCTGAGGTTGTGTCTACACCACAGGTGAGGATGCCATCGCACAGCGGATGGCCGTACTCAAGCTTGTGTTAGCAGAGCTGGCTCAATGTCATGGCTTTGCCTGGATTTGGAGAAGAGAAAACCAGCCAGCCTGCAAACACAGACCCATAAGTTTAAATGGCTAAAACAGAATTAATTTTTGCAGGGCAAATTATCATGCATTGAAAATGCGTCTCTGAGTAAAGGCGTTACAAGTAATTGTGCTTAGATGGCTTTTGAATCTCACAAATTAAGCCTATTAGGAAAGTCTTGGGTTTCTGCGGTGCAGTTTTACACTCAGGAAGTCTTATTCTGTGTTTGGAGAAACAGTAAGAATATATTTTAGATGGCAGAAAACATAACAAAGTGCTTATTGTTGGGAATGGAAGTACATGAGAAAATATATGGCTATTATCCAGCTGCAAGTTTCTCCATTTAAATGCAAACAAAACAGGAAAATGAAATGCAATTTTTAGTTTAATCAACTTTCATGAGTCTTCTGGGAAGCCCGGAAGTATCTGAAAGGAACCTCAGGGACCTGTTTGGTTTAAATACGAATTTTGAAGTCTACTCGGTGATGGATGGTGTGCTGCGTTTGGTTTAAAAATTAAGCTTTGCAAGTGACAGCTGGGCCTAACTGGAAGCTAACTGGCAAGGGGGATGACTAGATAAATTAACTGTTCATTTCGGAGGTGGATTAACCCTTTCTTTTGCTAAAAGTGTCTTACGTAACAATTGTTGATGTGATGTTCATGATGTGTTGTACAAACAGCAAGTTAAAATAACAAACTTATCCAGTATAATTATTGAAATAGAACAAGTATGGGTAATATACATTATTATTTTTTTTTTTTAAAAAAAAAAAAAAAAGCATGGCTGTACCAGGCAGTATACTGAGAAGTTCCACCACACAGGAACTTGCAAATATTAAATGAAATAAAAGTGGCCTCTAGTATTCTGGGCATGAAATAATTAATTTAGAGGGGGGGAAAATAATGATTACTTAAGTATGCTATTGAATATCATAGCATCAAACACCTGAGCTATAGAGATGTTACAGGTATGAGAAAATATAAAAAGTTTTTGTGTTTTAATAAAAATCAGTGTAAGAACTGAGGGGTGCAAAACGTCCAGTGAACCAGATTTCCTTTTAATCTCCAGCACTAGGATGAGCTGGAACGTTTCTGCATTGATGTCCTCCGTGTTACGTTTCTCCTGAGAGCAATTATAAAGGTTCACGAGGTTGTTTTTATTTTCCTTGCTCTTGATGCCTTTTTAATGAGGCCTCCTAGTAAACAGCAAGCGTTATGCTTTCCTGTTGTATTCCTGTCTGCCGCCTTTAAACATTTATTACTAATACATGCGGGAAATGATTTATAAATTAAATATTAGGAAAATGTACTTTTAAAAAACAGAAGTAGTTAGGGGGTATATTTTATAATTGTCATTGGGGGAGCGGGAGAGGAAGTCGTGCCAATATTTTGCTAATGGAAGTGCAGTGAAAGGGACTATTAAAGCATCATTGTGGTTTTATGTAATAAATAGAGATAATAGATGCATGGAGTTTGCAGTGCATGTATCTCAGCCTGTGGCTCGATGTAATAAAATCTGAATGCAAAAAAAAAAAAATAAAAATGTGCAGAGTTGCCCAGGGAAGTCTGAACGTTGCTGTTCTCCTGTGTGAGTTCGTGTTCCCCTCAGGCTGCCCTGCTCTGCAGCAGCCCCGCCGGGTCCTGGTACCCACGGCATCCTGTCAGCATTCTGCTGACTCATCACACCTGCGAATGCATCTCAAGCAGAGCATTGCTTCATTTCTCACAATCTGCATCTGTGATTGAAGCCGCTGTTGTATGCTGCGAATTCTGCTCCTTGCTCCTATTCCACCCGTGGAGTTCCTGTCGCATCCCTCAGCTGCTCAGCAGTGATTCAGCTGAGAGTTTGCTGTCTCTGGGGTATATTATCCTGCTGAAAAGCCTTTTCAGAGGGAAGATGTTGGCAGAGAGGAGCAGTTGTCCTTTGCTGCTGTGCTGAAAGGTGTTTACTTCTCGGGGATGGCAGGCTGGTGGCACTTCTTTTCTAAAACACGACTGTTCCGAGAATGCGAAATGATACTTTGATCATTTTCACCTTTTATCTTTCTAAGTAGCTGATTTAATTCTCGTATGAAAGCAATCGGCTCAGATAGCTAATCAAGCTGCGTAATGATGAAAAGGTCAAAATAAAATAGCAAACTCCCGTGATTCACGGCAAGCGTGAATTGCCGAACCTGAATAGGTTCAGCTTTCAGAGGGAGTGCACACCATTGTCAGAGCATAAACTCATTTTTATTTTTCAAAAAGAAACTAGGTTACCGTTTTTACCTGTCCTTTTTGCTGTAAAGCCATGTTGTTGCTCACAGATGTTGTCCTGAGAAAAATAAGAAGAGTGAGTAGCTAACATCTCTTGTAAGGTAAAATTACCCTGAGAACATAGAGGTCCCTAATTATATCAGAGTAATAGTGGACTTGGGTGCTGCAAGAGGAACTTGCTCAACAGTAGCCATCCGTTCTCTGGACGAGGTTGGCAACAGCCTCACCAGAATGCAAAACTCTCTTGAAGCCGTCTTCACATTGCATTGCATTGCATTCAGCCAACATTGCCACGTAGGCAGTAAACACAAAATGATGTGAAATTAATTCTTTCTTGGTGGTTTTAAGATGACAACCCTCTATAGTTATTCTCTTGAGACAAATTTGGAAGACCTTTTGTTCTGTTTTATCTCCTTTCATCTTCTACCCTGCTGCGTATGCAGGTTCTTTCTAGCTGGTGCTTGGTGGAGGTTAAAGCAAGGATTGGGCCAGTCATGTAGAGGCCATTATGAAAAGTTTAAAATTCAGTGCATGTAATGAGATGTGCCTTGGTTGAGCTGGAATTTTCCAAGCTTCTCAGAGATATGAGGCTGGTGTGGCAGTGTAGGCAGTCGGGATGTTACAAGGACTTGTGGTGGCATTTATTTGAGAAGGCAAATCACTTATTTTTTTGGTTCTGCTGTGTGGGATTTATTTTTAGTGAAACTAATCAAATGAGTATAGAATAGAATGGCATTGGTGAATCAAACGAACCTTTTCATGAGTAGAAGTAGCTTGATTTATTAAGTGGAATTGTAATCCAACATGAAGCATTTGATTACCCTCACACGCACTAATCCTTTTTTTATGAGATCAATTTTCCCCAAAGATCTGTACATGGTATATTTTTGGCAGGCTTTTTCCTTAAGACCTCAAAATGGTATAAATGATGAGCTCCAGCTGTTTCTCATTGTGTGGTTTGGTTTCTGACACACAAGGTACTGGATTTTAAGCTTCTCACTTTTCCCCAGTAAGTATTATTTAATAGCTATTGCTGCATGAACATTGATTTTAATTTTACCAAAATAAGTGCATTAAAATGTGTACACACTATTATTTATTACCAGCTGTTTTATTAGTGTTGGAGATGGTGTTTTTTATTTATTTCTGGGTACGGGATAATTAATTTCATGTGCTTATCTGGAGACTTTTTTGTCAGTTATTCATAGCCTGACTACTTTGTCTGCAATCTTCAAACCATTTACTGTGTGAAGTGAAATATTTCAGTGTGTTCTTGCATTAAGATTTAGAATAATGTAACTGTCTTTCGGTATTTATAGCAGTCTGCTGCAGCGGGAGGCAATTCACCTTTTATTCTTGGTAGCGTAGGGAAGATCGGTTTCAGCCGCCTTGGGGAATTGGTTCTAGCTCAGATCTGCTCTAGTTCAGATAATTTCTGAGTTTGTGTAAAAACCACGACGTTGACCAGCTGAGCAGAATATCTCAGCTACTTAAATTGTTTTGTGACTCTGTGGGTTTGGAGATGAAAAATTTGTTCTTTTCTGTGTATGTGGCAAATATGCATGACAATTTTACGTAGATCCACGTTGCCTTCTCTGCGCTGAGAAATGCATAAGGAGGTTGAGGAGATGTGTGAAGTTTTTGTAGTTTCCTGGACATTCCCTGTTGCATGGTGGTGATGATAAATGCCAAACTAACTGAGATTAAATGGTCCAAGACTTAAGTGTGGTTTTACCCAGGACTTGGGTGGTGTGCCCATGTGATGGACACAGTTGCTCAGCTCTGTTGCCCCAGCTCCTGCCTCCCTGTCCTCCTGCCCTATGTCCTGCTTTTGAACCCAGCTACTTTTGCTCTTAGCAATTTTCTTCTTGGTGGTGGGGTTAATGGCAAGAGCATGGGTGGCACATGATTGCTTTTAAAGACCATATTAAAAACCATTTCCAAAAATGAACCTGAATTAGGAACAATCACATTTCCAGAGGTAATTAAAGCAACTGGTCACATCTATTTAAACGTGAGAAAAAGTGCACATTGTCTTTTTCATCTACTGGAAAATAAATAGCACAAATGGAGGTTTGTGTGTGATTCGTATCGCTCTTTATAGGATCACAAATTCTTTGGCAAATAGCTATGAAATCTGAGAAAACCCCAATTTTTTGTGTATAGATTGCAAACCAAATGAGATTACGTTAAGATTAGCCTTTGAGTCAATCAATACTTAAATTATCCTAGTCTTAGTCAAAAATTATTAATTAATTCTTGCTGCAGGATGCCGTTAACACTTAAAAACTTTGGCTCCTGTGATTCCAGTTGTTGTATGTATGGCTTTCCAGTGTTGAGTGAAGCGATGATCAGATTTTAGCCACTCTTTAATTAAGTAGACATTTAAGGTGGTTGTGTAAATATAGCACAAGTTGCACAAGGCATATGCCTTGTATATATTCCAACCTTTAAGAATGAATATATACCTAGAGAGTACGGGTACCTACTCTGACCCTTAGAGTGAATGAGAACATGCTCCCC
>JAAGAY010137986.1:0-44013 GCA_011801015.1 Ardeotis arabs | reverse complement strand
TCCCAGCCTCCGGCTGCATGTACAAGAAGCAGGAAACCTTGCATTCAGTCTGAGATGTGACTGAGGACTAAGATCCACTTACAAAAGAGCTACCTAGACACCTAATTCTTCTGTGCTCACATACTTCACTCTTGCAGGTTGCAGTGCTGTTGCTCCCTTTGAACAGTGCTCTAAAAACAACAAGCTGCAAAGAGCAGGCCCCTGTGAGCTGCTGATGGTGTTGACATGGAGGATGTCACACTGCAGGCCTGTTTTGGGGCTTGGATTCATTTATAACACCAAGGATCACATTACTTTTGTTTAATAAATTACTTAGTTTAGATGTTGGACAAGTTTTGATAAACCTTCTCTTTTGCAGTATGGATGGAGTACTTCTGCGTAATTACAAGGGGAAAAAAAGAAATGAGACACCTCTCTCCACACATACAAGTCCTAGCTGAAATGCTCTTAGAGGGCTAACTGAATACCAGTTCTCTTCCAGAAGCTGTTTAACTGAGATCACAAGAAAGAACCATTAAACTAGGAAAAGCAAATGGGTCTTAATCGGCCTCAAGCATCATAAAGAAAGTAAAAATTATTAAACTGAATAAATATGTTAAACCTTGTAACTGAGTGAAGAGTAGCTGTGGGTCCTGAGTGTATCCCCAGCTCAGCCAAAAGATATGTTGGATTTTATCAGCAAATGAGAATCTGACTTTCTTTCAGGAGAAAAAAAAAACCCTGAAAGCCCGTACGTAGCAAAATGTAAGCAATAATTTAATGTGAAGCTCCCTGCTTTTTGATTTAAATCCTGATTAAACATGATGTTTTAAATCATCATAATAAATGAAGTTCCCCTATTGTCAGGACTCTCCTTATTAAACTGACACATCTAAATTCTCGGTCACAAAGGCTTAGCTATTAGTCAACACAGGTCTCCTAGAGGGGGGAAAAGAGTTTAATCCTGCTTCCCCATCCCCCCTTTTTTAAATCTCATTAAATTTTCTTCTATTGATTCTGTTTTTATCACAAAGAGTCGGCTTCTTTGTCATAAGGAATGTGTCACCTGCAGTTAAAATCATGGTAAGCAGAACAGCCCAGAGCATGTGGTAAAGATGTATATTAAGAAAATAGGACATATTTTCTTAATATAAACAAAAATGAAGGTCATACTTTGCCTAGGTTTTTTAGGCTCTCTGTCCATGTGAAGTCTCCCTCCCACTCAGCCTTGCTTTTCTGGTTGCTGTTTTGTGGCGCTCAGACCAAATGAGACGAAATATACCTGCCCAAGCCAACCATGACACTCGTGGCAGAAGATTCCCCCTGCACCCTCCTTCCTCCCAGTGCTACCCAGCAGGTCCCTGGTGTGGCAGGAGAGGACAACCGCCTCTCAACTCATGTCATCCCTGCTTTCCACACCTGTATCTTTGTTTGAGCGTGTTCCTTGCGTGCCAGGAGGCAAGCAGGTTTGTTTTCTCCAGCAGCTACTTCAGCAGCCAAGCTTGACCCTCTCTGCCTGATTCGGGGCAGCACCCAGCATGTGGGTGCTGTCAACATCTCTAGGTGGGTTACCAAACTTGTAGGAATTTTTACCTTAGTGCAATATTGCCCCAGTCTACGAGGGGCCACAGCAGAAAGCTCTTCCCTACCCCTGACCTTAGTTTATTCTAATGCAATGCTCTTCTGAGAAGGTGCTTGTAAACACCATTAAGCGTGCTTCAGTCATCTTTGGTAATTCTTTTGAATTATTTTATATATGTGTGTCAGCAACCAAACGAGGAGGCAAACGCTGTAAGTTTTTACTAGAACACCTTTTCCTGTAGTAACTTCTAATTGTCCATTTGTTAGTTGCATTTTGTCATGCAGCTTCTGGTGTTTTCCTTTTTTTTTGCTGAAAGTATACTGGGGTTTTTTTTGCTGAGGGTGTACTGGGTTTTTACTGCTTTTAAGTAACAAATAAGAAAATCCAAATGAGGAAATGCTTGTACACAGGAGGCATCTTTGCTATGCGCATAGAATGTCAACGCACCGGGGAGGCTGAAGGGTGATTTCTGGTGAGAACTGCACCGACGACAATGACAGACAAGCAACTTCAGCACCCAATGACTGAATTTAGTGTGGGAAGGCAAAACTGGGACTTTTGTCAACAACCAAGGCACCAGGAAGAAATGGGACTGTCCCTTCCTGCATACCTACGGATTCTTCTTATAAAAAGGGAAGCAAAGTCACATAACATTAAATGCTTACAAAACAGCACTTACTCGTCTTCTTCATTTGTGTAAATAAACTGTAGTATTAATATACTGATTCATATTCAATTTGCTACTATAGTATTACTAATGTAAAACTACTGATGTGGTATTATTAAACTGATCAATAAACTGCATATAACTGCTGCTCGGGAGTAAGCCTAGATGTTTGCAAATACAGCCTTTCACAATGGCATGTATTAATAGTGTTGTATGGATTTGACATTTTCCTTTTCCTCCTTTTGTGCTTTGTGCACATTGTCGTTTTGCAGTTAGCTTACTGTGTAGGCATGCCAAAGAACCTGCAGAGGACTAAACATGAATATTACCATTAGTTGCTATTTCTTGGAGCGTAATCGTTCTTAGGATAATAAGGTGAGGGCTGCATTCATAGGATCTTGGGTGCCATCAGTGCTGTTGAACTCAGGCTATGCAGAACAGATGTATACCACAGACAGGACAGCAGGCTGCCTATGCCATGCACCCGCCACGTGCTACAAAAAGCTTCCTGGCACAGCCCAAATGACATATGGGCTGGTTACACAGTCATAAGCCAGTGCCTTAGATCCAAGAGAAACAGTAGCTTCAGGTGATCTGAGGAGCAGATCACACTCCATTGTACAGAGCAGAGCAGAAGGAACATCAGCATCTCTCTACGAAGCTGCCCTGAAGGGAAAAATGTCTTCTGAACTCAGTTTAAAGATTGGTGTTAAGTCTAGCTGTGTTGCAAGGATGCACCAGAAGCATTCACAGTCTGATCTTGATTATGATCACCTCCAGGAGCAGTTTTGGGGAATGGTAATATTCTTTGCATCCTTCTTCTTCAATAATATTAAAATAACACACAGTTTGGAGTGAATTTGTACACAAACCATGAAATGGTTCATGTGCTAACAATTTGAGGTTTCTTGAATCTCATACAATGGCAGATGTCTTCTTTGCTGTACAAAGAGGATCTTTAAAGAGAAAGCAGTCCCTAAATGCAGCACTCACGCCCACATTTGCCTAGGCTGCTTGCCAGCGAGGTACCCCTGAAGTTCAGCTCTTTCAGTCGAGAAGTCCAAACACTTTTGCTTCTCATCCCCAGAAGTGTTTGGGCATATCATTCCAATGACCACATGCCACAGGAAATTAAACAGAGCTTTGAGTACCTCCTTCAAGGCATGCTCGAGAATACTTGTGCTCTGTGCAAAGAAGCATGAAGGATTCCCTGGGCTGATCGGGCAGGAACCTCAAGTGACCATGTCACAAGCCATTTCTCCTGTGAAGGACCACATATTTTAATTTTCCTTTCCAAGTACTCGGCTGAGATGCTGCCGAAGCGAGGGCTAGGTCCTCTCTCTGTACAGGTGAACGAGATGCAAACCTCTTGCCCTGCTTTGGGGGAGGTTCACCCTTTTCAAGAGGGGTGCGAGACGCCAAAGCGACGGACACCACAAGGGAAAAAAGCCCAGGGTGTTGGGGACGGGAGGGGGGTGGGGAGGGAAGATGGGGCAGAGGTTCCCTGCCCTGCAGTGGCACCAAGTGAGCGCTGCTGGACATTGCACCCACGGGCGTGGGGACCCCCCGCCCCCTGCCCGCGCAACAAGCATCACTGGTGGGCTCACCTGAGCGGTTTTGCCGGAATGATTTTGCTGCTAGGGAGGTTAAATATTGATATGTGTGCTGCGGATGCGGTTGGCTGAGGCATCACGGATGTGAATTCAGGCTGATCGACACAGGATGACGTATTGTCCGCACAGCACATCTGCAGGGCTGAGTCAGTCCTATCGGCTCTCAAGGTTATGTTGCCCCATCTGCTAACGAGTGTCAGGGGCAACTTCACAGCCAGTCATACTGCTGTGTGGGGCATTGGGATGCTGAGACACAGAATAGTATTTTGGCTACCACAGTCACCCCTGCTATCTGTGGCAGACCAAAGGACAGACCTCACGGCTTCCAAAATTAGGCTACCTCCACCCATCCACCCTTCATGCACTACAGCTGCCATACAGCCTGGGTCAGGGCAGATCTCAGGGCCTCCTCTGAGGACAGTGGGTCTGTCACATACCAGGGGACTCATCTGTCCCCACCCTGCAGCAGGGAGGGAACCTAGCTGCAGGTGTGTGGCCCTGCTCCATCGCATCACCATTGGTTGTAGCATGGTGCCTGAGCCTCTCCAACACTCAGGAGCTGGGGTGCCAGTGAGTGAATCAAAGCTTTTGCCAACAGTGTTCCCACCTGGTGCAAGAAAGAGGCCAAGTGGGCTGCAATCTTGTGAGGCATGTCCCTAACTCGAAGGGTTTGAGGTGAGAGCTAAGTGGGACAGGTCTCCCAGTCCCCCAGCAGTAAGTGATGCCTGAGAAGAAAGGGAACATTGCTCATGATCCTGGGTTCAGCATTCAGTGCCTTTTAGGGAAGACACATTTCTGCCTCTCCTTTCCTCTCCATTAGCAGCCTGGCACTTGCTGCTGATTCCTCTGCTCTTCCTCTTGGTAGATTCAACACTTACATCCCACAAGGAAATACTGCAAAACCCCATGTTGCACTGTGACAGTGTGAGTTGCTTCTGTGCAGAGCCACAAGTGACAGAGATTAAGGAGAAGTCATTGTCAGAGGGCTGAGATTTGGCCCCACACTGCCAATAGCTCCCTCTGAGGAAATATCCTAACATCTTTGACCCTGTGAAGCAAGGACATATCTGGATCAAGGGGGGAAAAAAACCCACAACTGACAAGGACAAAACAACAACAAAAAAAATCACTTGCAAGAAATCTACTGTTTGGTCCCCTTTACAAAGAAATTCAAGGTCTCAAAATTGAACTTTCAAAGTGGCAGAGTATTGTGATGTTTCCATTATCAGTGTTGAATTACTTAGCCTCTTTTCCAAACAAGATGTCCCTAGGAAGGACATCTGCTTGAGTTTCCAAAGAGCCTGGAAAGAAGTGCTGCCAAGGATAGTTTCCCTTGGCACCTTAGCAGTAGATTTGGCCAGGGACAGGTGGAATGCTCTGAGGAAGCTGATTCCCTCCATGCAAATGAAAAGCATCTTTTTGGTGTCTTTTCCCATGAGTACAGGTATGAGTACCTTTATGTAGCACATCATGAAGAGGTACAGAGCAGGTGCAGCACAGCCTCTGGCTGCTTTCTGCTGATCCTGGAGTGGTCTTCAAAGGCAAAATATTGCCTACAAGACTGAAGAGACAAGGAAGCACACACACACTTTAGCTTGACTTCACAGCAGCTATATCTGCCTTCTTCATAAGTGTAAAATTTCTATAGCCTTGCAGCTTTCCATAGCATCCAAATCACTGCTGAAAAAGCTCTGGATATCTCCCCCTTGTCCTCATCAGCACCCCCAGCAAACTAAATTTTTGCTCTAGAGCAGAGCCCTGGTGTCAGGCAGCAGGCATGCCTTTTGGACAGGCAGGAGAGGGGGTGCTGGAATAGCAGCAGCATGAGGGCACAGACAGACTGCAGTAACCCTGCCCAACAAAAGTGGTTGGCTCTGCAGTCACCACCATCCTCCCATGATGCCACCTAGCTTTTGAATTATCTAGAATCTTCTGTGTCTTGGTGCTCTCACCAGCTCCCACACTGTAGATTGGTGTTTGAAGGTTAAAAAGCCCTTACCCTAGATTTACATCTATACTCTTATGATGACATACAGCAGCTTCTGAGTAGGATTAAATTCCGTTGCATCTACTATAAGCCCCTTTGCAATGCCCTAGCAGTATGCACAGGGACTTAGGATCCAGTGACTGATGGTTCCTTCATGCTTGGTTCTCTGTTACCAGGTTACTGAACAAATTTCCCTGTGCTGTTGGATGTCATTTTAATTAGTTTTCATTAGCAATCCTACTACAGATGGCAGAACCTGGGTCACAGCGGCACAAGTGAGTTTAATGTCTGTGTGAACAAATGTCGCTACATACAGAGGTGGGGACAGCATATATGCAGCCTCCCACTCAACACAAGGATGATATGGCAGGGATTTCCACCACACCTGGTGAGTTTTGACAGTCCTTCCTGCAGCATCAGGGATGGACCAATCCTTTTCTTTTAAAAGGATTATTAAAAATACAGTAATAATAACAAATTATGTGGACATCTCCTTCCATTCATCTCTGAGCTGTGCAGGCCTCCAAAAAGGCAAGTTCTTGTTCAAGAGTGCTTGCACCTGTTTGTTTCCTTCACACTCTAAACCTGGGTTTAGATGATGTATTTAACAGCATTTCCTACCTTAATAACTGTCACTGATCTCCTTGTGTAGGACACAAGAGGTCTGTTTTTCCATGTGCCAGCCATGAGCTGTATGGTGAAGGGCAGTCAGGTGGGCTGTGCTAGCGTGTAACAGGAGAAACCCTGACTGCAGCTAAACTACGCTCTAGTCACAATTCTGACCTCTCAGATAGAAGAAGGGTTTTTCTTTAAATTCTAAGATTAAGTCTTTTTAGGCAATGAAGGGGCCTTTTCTGATCAGAGTTTGAACCTCCTCCTATTATTAGAGGGTTTTCTCATGTGTACGGCTCCCATCCCTGGAATGGATCTTCTTGGGTTTCTGTGGTCTTTACAGAAAATATATAGCATGGAAAGAAAGGATGTGTTTTTGCTTATTAGGGTAAAATGGCAAACAACTAAATGCATCAGTCAGGAACAGTGAGTAATAGCTTTAAATGCAAACAACTGGTAGCAATACATTTTAGTACATTAATAATTTACACTCCACGGAAAGTTTAATTTATTCAAAGTGAGAGTTTTGTGGCATAGTTACAGAAGGCACACATGATCCTGGGGATAAGGGATCTACAGTGAGCCTATGACTCCTCCTGGGGAGCCGTACCTTGACTGCCAAGTCTCCTGGTTTCATCACAGGTCTAGCTGTACAGTTTGTACAGTGTCTTTCTCAATGAGCCAATGGCTGAAATAAGGATGCACTATGGGAGCATTTCCTTATCCATATAAAGAAAAAATATATATTCTAAGGCCTTCTCATGCTAAAGAAATACCTGAAACTGCAAAGTGTGTGCACCAAAAACATTCAGAAAGGTTGCCAGCCAAGGAAAAAAAAAATATAATTATTTTCCAAGGTTCAGGAAGTGAAAGGTAGTGAAAGGAAGCAGGAGGAAAAGGTAACTAATGGCAGGGGTGGGGAAAGGGGGGAGTTGGAGTGGGACTGGAAATGCAAAATGGATTGGGCTTCATGGGCTTGGTGGTGCCCCAACTTCCTATAATATTTCAGGCTCAAACCCCTGTTTTAAAAAAAAGCCAGTTACACAAGTTTTCTCCATTCTGCTTTAATTTGCAACCTTAGCAATCTTCAGGTAAGTTTTTCCCTGCAGAGTATATGTACAGATATTAAACAAGATTGCTTTCAAGACATTTAATTGATCAAGATGCAAAACAGCTGTCTCTACACCCTATCTTTTTCCAAGGCCAGAGAGTTAAGAGATCAGCAAATAGTAGTAGGTTTTTAATAATTAATTCATTAACCCTAAGTTTGGGAGACACATTAAAAACAAGGTCTGCACATGACGGTTCAATAATAATGGTTTAAAAACACTTGGGGGGAATGTCAGCCAGCAGGACACAGCAGCATATGTCCACACCAGCCCACGCTGCCTGGCCTTCCATCCTTCCTGCTGCTGGAGAAAGTGCTCCTGAGAAGAGTAACTCAGATGAACTCCCTCTTTCTATTAATCACACAGAGAGAATCTGGCTTTAACCTCAGTCTGTTCATTGAACATTGTCCACAGAGCTGTGCAGTACATGGCTCTACTGTGTTAGCTGTATGAAACCTCTCCACCATTCACCTCATGCATACGCAGTAGTGACACTCTTCTACAGAAGCACACAGCCACCCTCATTGCATTTCATTAGGCTAGCATCGCACTGCTGATAAAACAGAGCATCACATGCTTCGCAGATGTGCATTACTGCCATCGAGATCTTTGGCTTTCTTTAATGCCTGCCACAAGAAAGCATTTGGCTTTGTTTCTCTGTAAAATGCTGAACGAGGGAGGAAAGCTAGGATTTGACCTCTGAAGCCCACAATGCACGGTTGTGCACCCACAGCACAGGATCAAGTCTTGTCTTGCATTGAAATGAACACAGTCAAAGTCCTCCTTATATTTATTTTCACTGATCGCTTTCCCAGTCATTGGCTTGCTGTTCATTTTCTGGAGTAAATACTCCATTGTTTCTCTAATGTGTGCCTAGCATAGCAATCTCATATGACCTGCTCCCACCTGTGTTGATACTCCCACTCTGCCAGGCGGTCCTAAAGGAAATGAAACAAGGCAAGTGGGTTGGCTAGTGTCAATGCTACAGAGATTTTCAAAGAGCAAACAAATAGGCAAAAATGAACCAATATGGGAAAAACAGGTCAAATGGACAGAGTTCAGTTGGAGGAAGCCTCATGACAGCAGCACCAGCTATTTCCAGGGGACTTTTCCCATCAGCAATAGCTTCTGGAAGAGCCCCTGGCTGGGCCACAAAAAAATCCACTGGAAGCAGAGCGGATTCGGCAGCATCCCCACCGGGGTAGAGGGGATGCTGCACCACAGGAAGGGCGTGCAGGGCAGGTGTGGTGATGGAGGGCAGCATCAGTCACAGCCGAGCGATTGCCCGGCAGATCTGCAGGGACGAAGCAGGTCAAGATCGAGGCAGAAGTCCAACTCATTGTTCAGGGTCAGCACCGTGGCCGGGCACAGCACAGCCCGGACAGGGACTCTGGACCTCAAAAGCAGCTCTGGCATGACAGGAGAGACCCCTTCTCACGCTCACCTTAACAGCTTCCCTGCAGCCTGATCCAGCTATCACTGCACTGGGCCAGAGCTAGCCTTGAGCACAGGCAGCCAGACCCTGAGGCAGACAGAGAGGAGGCTCAGGCCTCTGACACAGGGAAAATGAAGTGGAGAAATGTGAGCAAATGTTTGTAGTGGAAAAACAGCTCCCTGGTGTTTTGTTTCCCTGCTTGACCAGATGCCATCGAGGACAGGAGGCACAAGGCCGCAGATACATCAGGGGGAGCTGGTGGAAGGCAGAGGCTGGATGTAGAAAGGCCAGGGGAGTGTAGCAGGAAAGGCAAAAGCAATCCCTGCTCCCATCTGTCCATGCCCCAGTCCTGACTCTCCTTGGGGAGATGGATAAGGAGGACCATGTTCAAGGCTGACCTCCAGGATCACGTCTTTCCCCAGGCTCTCCCAGCCCTGCAGGACTGCTGCAGATTCCCAGAGACACCTCCAAGCTGACCAAAGGCATCTTCTGAAGGGTCAGTCTGGTCTCCAGTTTTCGTATTTCAGATGCACATGCCACTGTCGGCTCAGAGACCGCTAATATATATGACTCCTGGGAGAGCTGAAGGACATGAGTTCAAGGGAATAAATGCAAGCCCAGTAGGAATTCTCTTTGTGTCTTACATTCTGCAACAGGAAAAATCAGGACAGCTTGTTACCACTATGCAAGAGGTTGGGAAGCATGCACTCATTCATTCAGAATCAGCTCTTGTTGAAAATACAGAGTTTCTCAACAGTTTTGCTATTGCCTTTCTAAGGCAAAAAGAAACCAAAAAAGAAAGGTCTGTGCCATCCACAATATACATAAGCCTGACAAAGAAATTGAATTCCTCTGCTGGCTAGAATGACAAACCTGTACATGGCAGGAAGGTTAGCAAATCATGTGGGGGAAAAAAAAAACAAAAACAAAACAACAGAGACTGGTCAGCTGCTTCTGCTTATTCCTTCTCAGAGCAGTAGGGGGAGAAAACAGATCAACTTAAAATTCATGATAGCCACTCTTTCTTATGCTTGATCAGCCTGCACAAATCCTTGCCATAAGTCTCCCAGGGTGATGTTCACTAAGACTTCCCTCCACCCAGCACAGAAAAAAAAAGGCTCTAGAGGGTAATTAAAGACCAAGAAGACAAATCTATGTTGCTCTGAACTAGCCTGCAGGAGCCAAGAGCTTAATGCTTATCCTCTAGAAAGGAGGATAAGAGAGGGTGTTGTGAGAGGGTGTTGTGACGTTGAGTGACAATTATCTTATACCACACCACACCTTCAGCCAACTGCTCTGGGGACTCATCTTCCTACTGCGTACAGCAGTGGATGAAGTTGTTATCTCTTCTGAAACATCTGCTGCTGACCACTTGAAAGTTCAAAATGTGGGTTGTAAACCAGTTACTTCAGTCTTCCTTTCCCTTCCGCTCCACTAAAATAAAATGAGGGATAATAATGCCCTTTGAGATAAATATGCCTCACATCTTTGGATAATATCTATCTACCAGATTGCTCAGGAAGCTCAGGATCTGACAGATTCCACTACAAAAACAAAGAAAAATATCTTCAGTTGTGCAGCTCCTGAGGTCTTTAAACAAGATGGCTTGAGATTCTAGGCAAAGGAGACAGCAGAACATGACAAAAAAGAGAGCTAGTCCTTCATGCTGCAGATATTCTATACCATCCTGGGAGGAGAAACAGAGATTCATGGCAACATGTAGGGATTCTGCAGTTCCCTTTGCAAATGTTGAGAGGTTTGTGTCCAGCTCTCAGTCCTGATTTAGGAAAGTCTCTAAGTCTGGTGTTAGTGCTACTTCCCTGAAGGGCTTCATTTGTGGAGCTTAGTTACCATTCGCACTGTAGACCACTGGGGAAAGAGTTTAAGACATGTTCAACAGATGCTGTGTGCCACACTGGCAAAACACTCGTGGTGAGAAATTTCAGTGGGACTGTTTTGCTTAATCAAAACTAAGTATGTGCTCATAGAAACAATAACCAATAGTATATGGTTTGTGGCCACAAAACTGCTCTTTCTCTTGCTAGATTGAAATGTAATAAAAAATTCACCAGCTATTTGGTGAGGAAACTTTTCCAAGGTAAGTCAATTTTGCAGCTGGATTTCTTGGTGTAAATGCTACTCACATCCTTCCCCATGGCTACTCATTCATAAAACAGCCAGATGCCTGACAGCAATCTTAAAACAGCCTGCTACAAGGAACAATTGCACGGAAATTATCAGACAGGTGAAAATCTGCCTTTCCAGCAACGTTAAGAGCTTCATATTATTAGTTACATTTGCCTGTGTCATCATAAATGGGCACATGTAGGAATGACTGTCCTTCATCTAAATGGCTCCACCCAGATAATGCCATTTTGCAGATCCTGTGGAAGTTGACTGCTCCATAGACTGAGGTTGGAACAACTTGGGATGAAAACTGCAACAGTATGCATACCAGGTAAAGGTGTGTCCTTTGGCAAGTGATAACCAAGATCACCAAGTTTTTTTCTTTGTCAGATAAAGTAATTTGGGGTTTTCTGTGTTAAAACAGGTAGGCTGCTTCCCTACCTCTTCTTCTGCCTATTGAAGACTTTTCAGCACTCTCAGTTTTATCACTGCCCTTTAAAGCACATAATTCCATATACATGGTTTATACATGATACAAACACTAGTCTATCATCAGAAAGGCAAGAAGGTAAGTCAGACTGAGGCCGGCCCTGTTTCTACGGAGTGGAGATACTCATGTGCTCTGCATATTTTTAGCAGAAGATGCTGGGTAAATCTAAGCCAGCACATTTTTCATTCAATCTGTCCCTGGACACTAACAGATGGTGCTTCCTTGTGCCAAGCACTAATGCACTTTACATTGGCACTCAGTGTCAGGACACAAAGCCCGCCAAGTCCCTGCTAAATCTGCTGATGCCAGGAAACAGATAATAAACAGCTAGCCAGGGACATAGTCCCATTTTTTCCTCTACATCCAAAGCAGCACAGAAGCTGTACCAGTGCAAGGATGTCAGCTGCTCTCCAGCTCATGGCTATCAATGCGGCAAAAGAGGGTCCTGGACTGGGGAAAAAGGGGTCCTGAGGTCATGAACACAGGTATGTATCTAAAGATGGAGGGAGATCCATCTGCTTCATAGGAATTACCTGTGTGCTTAAACCTGGCTTTGAGAACTTTGACAACTTGTGGCTTAATGCTCAAACATCTGAACTAATGACAATTAATAGAAGTATAAATCATTCTAAATATAAATACGTATATATGTATATATATCACTTGGCAGGATGATTCTATTGTTTAGCACTCCTTAGTACCCCTTGAGCACTGAACTAAATTCAGTCCTACAAGTCTACTGCCTATGGCTACCAATCCTACATATGACAGTCGCCTACAAAAGAAAATTCCACAGACGCCCCTAAGGAGCTCACTCTGTTTTACATGTCATTGTTTTTATTCTTTGAATACAAGCATCCAAAATTCTTGAGTTGTAAAATTCCTGTTCCTTTCCACCAGGTGCCTCAGCACCCAGGCTTCTTTCTTGGATTGCTCAAAGCTTGGTATCCACATGTCTCGGAGAGAACTCCAGCCAGGGTTTGAAGACAAGAACCAGAGTGCCTTTGGTTTGGGGCAGCTCAGATGGTTAACCTGAGCATTCCACCTCTGCGGCAGCCATCCCTGGCAAAAGAAAGAAAGAAAAGGGGTTATTCAGGGACCCCGGCAGACAAAGAAGGTGCTATGCCACAAGTAAACTATAAAAGCATATCAGTGACATTTTCCTTCCCACTACAGGGTCTAACAGTGTCCTTGTGGATGTCAGAGGGGAAGCTCTCCCCAGAGTGTCTGGGACAAGGCCAGTCATGCTGATAAGAGCCAGAGTCTCAGATCAGGTCTGGCTGCCTGATCAGCCCACCCAAGCTGAAATTGTAAGGCAAGGAGTTCTCTTTTCAACATTATATTCTGTTTTCACCTTAAATACGCACACTCTTATTGAGAATTTTTTAAGGAGAAAAAACAAGCCAGGAATCTAACCAGGAGAGCAGATTGCTCTTCATAGTCTTCTTGACTAGAAAGCCAAAAAAGCATGGGGAAGGGGTATCTGTATGTAACCTATTCTATACCTTTCCATGGTTGTATTCCTAACACAAAGAGAGGGCATCGGTCCAGATGTGCACCAGATTGAAACAGGGAAGCCTGGTTAAATGTATTGCTTAACAGTTTGCATTTCCCATTACTTCAGCTCACCTTAGTAACTTCAAATGCCTTCTTCATTTCCCTTCTACTGGCTGACCACATAGTGTACAGCTTGGATTGTGATCAGCTAAAATATGGCCTAATGGATATAGGACAGCTGCAGGATACCAGAGCCATTGACCAGTTCCATTACTGGACACAAAAAGGGAGTTTTTTTGATCCATGCTGATAACTGAGCTCATGGAGTTTAAAAAATGCCTACAGACTCTCGGTACCTAAACCTGGAAACCTTAAAGGAGTGTGGCAATTAAAATGAGTATCCACCAACTCAGAAATGCATGTGGTAAGAGTTTTTAGCTTCAGTCTAATACCAAGTAATGTTCTGTTTATACTAGCCAAATCCACCAGAGCTAGTAGCCTCAGGAGACTGAACAGCTCATAGTGCCTTTGAAATGGCCTTCTGGTGTGAAGGCTGGTACCCTTGCAAGACTGTTGGGTCCTCAGTGCTGGGCTTCCTGCTAAGACAGCCATTTCTAGCTGGTCTCTATGAGCATAACTTCAAGAGGATTAGACCAGGAGGACAAGTCCAATTCCTCTCACAAACAGACAATCTGGCTTAAACATTGATGTTTCAATGTTTAGTCACCAAATGTGGCCACAACAATGGCATGTTGACACTACAGGTTTGCATGCCCCACACATATGCAGACTCAGGCAGTTATAGCGTGTCTAAGTCAGGAGGGACCTCCAGTGATCATTTAGTTCAGTCCCCTGTTCCAAACAGTTCTAATCACATATAATTGCCTAGAACAACATTGAATTGAGTCTTAAAATACCTCCAAGGACAGAGATTCCACAACCTCTCCAGACAACCTGTTTCCAAATGTGCCAGATCATCTAAAGCAAGTCAGCAATTTAGGCCACTTTCTGTAGCCTGATAAAAACCTCCTCCCTGAACAATTTGTCATCTGCTGAAATGACCACCAGCTCAACGGCCAACATAATCATCGAGCTCCAGCACTGCAGCAGAATGAGGAATATGCTCTGGCTGTGTACCCAATGCCTTCTGCCAAGACCTTTTGACATGAGGATGCACAACTCAATGGCACTGCAATACCAGTGGTTGCAGGCTGTCCATAAATCTGGTAACTAAACTTCCTGGGACAAAGCTGAGCATAGTGCCATTTTAAAGCCTCTCTGAGACACAAGGACAAAGTCACAAGTACCTTTTTTTTCCTTCTGATGTTTTCCCACACTCTGTTACACACCATGCACTCAAAGGTGTCAATGTAATTGTCCTGGGTGATATCTTGCACTCCCCACTTGCGTTCCTTCATTGCTGTAAGCAGTTTTGGGTTGGAAATGTCCCCTTTCAGTTTCCATTGTAGGTAGGACTCATATTCTCGATCGTTTGTATCCAGTGTTCTGATATAGTGGGCCAGTTCCCGAGGGTGTGAAAAACTGGATACTAGGATTGCACTCTTGTTACTAGGAAGCCAGTCTACAACGTTGGGAGACCCAAAGTACACTGGTACCACTCCCAACTTCAGTGGCCGCCAGAGTTTTTCAGTGATGTAATCTTCACAGATAGCATTTTCAAAAGCAAGAATGAACTTGTACTGTGCCAGTATTTTATAGAAGTTCCCATCATCCATGGCAGTTGGATTTCTGAGATGCTGAGGAAGGTCTCTGTTATGCAGACATTCCCCGTAAGAGTCTACTTCAATGTGGCACATCAGCTCACGCACATAGCTGTCCCGGTCAGAAGGAGGGTTGCAGTCAGACTGCACGTACACAAGTGGTGCAAGCCTCTTCCTCAGGCTGTTTTTCATCTGCAGTGGGATCATGTACCTCAACGACTTCAGGACCTCTATACTCTCAAGGTACTGAGTGGTCAGTGGTAGGTGAGAATGGCGGCTAAAGGTTGCAGTGTGGTTAAATAACGTGACGGTCGGTTTGTGGAAGAGTTTGTAGTTGTTTTTCGGTGACTCTTCATGGAATAGGGCCCAATCATGATAGTCTTTACGAGGGAGGGGTAGGCTGTCTATACTGAAGTCAGTACCTAGACAAAAGCAAACAGTGTTTAGTCTGCTCCTGTCTATCATGCCACACTAACAACAATGACACAGAACTCCAGTTTTAATTTAATATCAGCCCTACAACCATAGCATTTATGACACTATGAGGCAGTATTGCAAAGAGAGCAATTCATGCAAAGACAGAGGAGTATTATGACAGATGAAACTGAATTTGGTAGCAGACGAATCTAGAGAAATGGGATCAGTGGTAACTATAAGAAATGGATTCTTTTGAGGTCATCTTAGTTTAAAGGCCTCTCATTTCAAAAGCTCACTTGGAATTTTATATTTTAATGCACTGAAACAAGACTAATAAGATGTTTAATAATCCCCTGGTTCTGTAAAGAGGGGAACAGATGGTACTGCCTCTATGATGTGAGGGAAATGGTTACTGCAGGGCTCAATTTGATTCTAGCAGCAGAACAACAAAAAGGATGCTAAAATATCAGACAAGGTTAAGGAGAAAAACTACAGGAATGACTTCAAGTCTTGAAAAGACATTGTACTATACAGACTTTGGAAGCCAATCTATTTAGGTTATGAAAGAGAGAATTAAGAGGTGATGTACCACAGCTGCCTATCAGATACATAATGAAGTAGCTTCTGGCAGAAGACAGCTCCTCCAACTAATGCCAACAGTAGAAGAAAAACCATGTCTAAACTCCAAAAACAGACCACTGCAGCTGCTTTCGCCTCCCTGCAAGGACAGGGAGCCTCCAGCACAACTTAGGAAAGCTATGGTGAAAGGTTTAGGACAAATCCAGAAGCCTTTTCTCAAAGGCTGGTCTGTGCAAAACTGAATTCAAAATACCAGCTTGCAAATTGGACCCTTGCTTTCCCTTCAGTATCGCTGTACTACACTCGTAAGACTAGCCTTATGGCAGATTAAATGCAAAGCTTATAAATCTCTGTCAAGATACCTCCTCAGCGTCTTACAAATTTATCTGTTTTTTACTTAAGTACAAGCACTGAATATACAAAACCTTTAACTGGTATTGTCAAGCAACGGAGGTTCATAAACTGGAACAAACAGTGAACAGCTGGTTTAGAAAACACCACAAATCCCTTCTCTTTGGACAAGCTATTCACTCATAACTTTTCACCCTCTGTTGTATCCTTGACGTCAAACCAAAGATGGAAAAAAGAGGGAGCTACCAAAAGTCTAACACAGAATTTTTATCTAAAAACTAAAGAAGGAAAAAAAAAACATCCAGTGGTCTTTGTGGCTGCATGAGCCTGCCAAGATGACTCCAAGGATGACCCTATAAAACCAACATAAGACTTCACTATCCAGTGAAGATGCATGTTAGCTTCCAATAACATGAAAACCTCCTATAGAGCAAGATCCTTCAAGAGCATCAGGTGGGTTTTTTTAAGGCCACTAAGTATATGACCACTTTCCACTGAAGGGTAGTCCTAAGCCCTCAGCACTAAAAGGATGAAGGGCTGTGCCACTCACTCAAAAATGCTAGTTGCTGCCTCTGGTTTTGATGTGTTATAGTGATACAAGAAGGTGAGAAAATTGAAAGTGAATCAAATTCTCACAGGGAAGCTTGTAAGGCCTATCTGGTTTTGACAACACTTTGTTCTAAGTGATTCCCAGAAGAGAAGCAGCAGTGCATACAGAAAATAATGAAATGCTGTGGATTGAAACCATAGCACTTCAGCTCTGTCTCTCACAAGGGTGCTCCCTCTTTAAGGCAGTATTGCAGGGAAGAGGGAAGAAAAATGCAGGAAAGAATGAGACAAGCAGAGGCGTGAGAGAGAGAGACAAAAATGCAACATGTAAAACACTGCACAGTGAGAGAATTAAGCAAAGAGGAAGTTAAAGAAAAATGCACTACACATCAGGGAACATCAAAATGACTAATCCTAATGTAACAATCAATCTCAGTCCAGCAAGAAGCTTTTAAGGATTAAGGGGAAGATAATATCAGCATGTTCCCTGCCTCCTGAGATGAAGGAAATAAAGGAGCTTATGAGGGGATAAAGAAAGCACAAGACTACAATTAGCAGCAATTTCAACTTCCAAACTATTAATTAGGAAATCTTAGATATGTGGCAAAGTGCAGAAGAGAAAGACAGATGCTGTCAGGAGAAGTTCTGCATCTTAGGAGGCATCTTTTATTCAGGATTCATACTCCAAAGACTCAACACTCCAGCGCAGAAAAGCTGAACATCTTCCTTCCTTAGCAACAACACCCCTGAGGCTCTGACAGCATGGCACTAGATCCAGCTCAGGCTAACTCAATTGCATTGGTAGTTTATGCTACACGCAAAATTCTGTGAAGTATGTCACACTGAAATGGTGGCGCTGGGAATCCCTCCCAAAAGCAGAGACAAAATGCAGCAAGCGGATGCCACGTCTCACTTCCAAACAGGATATGGTGGCCCTTGACAAAGTCATCACCTGCACCTATGGGCTTCCCAGGCCAGGACAGTATGTCAGGAGAAGCTGCAAAAAAGCAGGTGTTTCTAGCCAACCACTTCTGCTGAAAAACATCCGTATGCCACATTTTTGCATAATATTTTTCCTAAGCTTTGGATCATCTTTCTCTTGACTAGGTCACATATTAAGTATTAGGGGAAAATTAATGGGGTTTCTATGGAAGGTGAAACTGTGTTCTGATCCAGTCTTAGCATGGAAATTTGGATGTTCAGTTTCTCACTCAGCAGGCTGTTTAGAGTGGAATTCTAGAAGACCAAAATTTGCCTTTTTGCAGTCCCACAGCTCAGTGCATCAAGGTCAGTGTATGTGTGTATGCATGTGAAGCTCTTCTGTATCAATGCAGTGGCTTTTTTCAGCTTCAATACCATCTGTGACCTTTGTCGCTGCAAGTTTTAGCACTGTGATATCATTTATTGTGGTTTAGACACTTGTCTTTACACAGTTCACAGCCAGCATCAGTAGAAAAAGAAAAAAACTACAGGGAGAATCTTCCGCCCAGTACAAATAGTTCTTTAAAAATAGTTAAGTAAACCATGTCCACAAGCCTGCTAAAAAAGAACAATAATAGCCCTTCTAATGCTGAAACACACAAATAGAATTACTATCAGAGACCAAAACCACCAGACTTTACAGCTTTCATGTGATGCAAACTCAGATTTCCTTGTCTTCAATTGGGTCAGCTTCTCATTCTTTTGCTGTTATTTCTTCACTTTCATGCTTGACCACTGCATTATCAACTGACAAAGCTGACCTACTTGGAGCTCTGAAAAGCTTAGAGAGAGAAGTTTTTCATTCACAGTTACCAACCAGGCAAAAAGCCCTTCTTTCCTATATTCCCAATTCACCTGTATCCTGACTGTGTGAATGAGATGCAGGACTCTGTTTTATTTTATTTTGTTTCCAGAAAAAGGAGCTGAACCTACCAGTCACAGAAAAGCATTTGGCTTTATTTTTCCACCCCAAATTCACTATGTGGGGAAAAAATAACAAAATTAACAAAATAAGGCCTACTTTTAACAGATTAATCTTTTGTGTTTTGTAGACTCGCTTTACAATACAAGTAGTGGAAAGTTTCTGAGATGGCAGAGCCAGAGCAGCTCAGAAGGTTGCACTAGCTGCTGCTCTCTGTGCAGAATCAATAGGTTTCTTTCACTACTTTTCATTTACAGTCTGCTAGCAATCTCTCAGCACATGCAGCAGGGGAGTTGCACAGTAACCAGCGAGGGCATTATTTTAAGACAAAAGACTTGCACAAGTGCAACAAAGGCCTTGCAGAACCTCTGCTAGGGGTGACAAGCCAAAAAAAGCTGGCTTGATCTCAGACTGTCTTTTCATGACTTGGCAGCTACGGGAAATGATCTTTTCTCCCATAAACAGGGAGCACATGTGATTGGAAAGCAGCATGAGACAAGGCAACAGTCACCGCACAGTTATATTTCAGAGTACTTTTACAGTTGCCGTGCATCTCTGGATCTCTGCTGACAGTACTCAGCACCAGGTAAAGTTTAGCACAATGAGCTGCCTAAGTTTCCTGCTCTGAGTGATTGCCATCTAGAATATTTAATCTCTAAAGGAAAATAACTGGGCAGGAGGGAAAGTTACTCCTTTAAAAAGAAACAGATCCTTACCGTAGAACAGAAATGCTCTCGTCATCTGATTGTGCTGGTAGGTCTTGTTGATAGTAAAGAAGCAAACATCCTCTCCGCACTGACCCAGTCTCCCTGTCTCTCCAGTCAGGGGAGACCACCAGAGCAGGATGGGGTAGTGATTTACATCAGACTCTGTCCTCAAGCTGCTGTGAAGTTCCTGCTGCTTAAACTGAAAAGTGTGTCTCTCCATAGGCTTTAATGGGCCACTGTGTAAACTGGAGATTACTGCCACTTTATTCTCTGAATTGCCCAGTTCGATGATAACCTTCAAGGAAATAAACATACATATCACAGCACATCACTGTCATTAGCCAGAACATCTGCTTGACCAATCAGAGTTTTAAGCATCAAGCACTCACTAAGTCCACAGGTGAAGTTTCTGTCAATCAAAGTGGATGCATTTCACTGACTGCAGTCACTGTCCAGGTGATCTTATGTCCAAACAGCAAAAGCTTTAATTTGAATTTGTAAAGAGGAAGAAGGAAATAAATTTCTGTACTGAGATACAGCCACATCACATATGATTTAACAACAGAACTTCTACTTTCTCCCTGGAAAAAGCACAAAACAGAGAAGAGCCCTTCAGTAGCCAGGTTTCCTCTGGAAATTAGCTGAAAAAAACCCCATGAGGTTTTCCTGCCTCCATGTGTCCACCTGTACTCACCCCTATTAATTTTTAAACCACTGACTGAATAAGTCAGGTGCAGGCAGGTCTTAAAGACAATGTAACTAAAATTTCATAGCTAAGTACAGGAGAAAATCCCATCTGTATGCAGATAAATGAAAGACCTACTAGTATGAACCATCACTTACAGACCTGAAACCCTACAAGGAACGTTAAAAACTCTCCACCCGTAGGAGAAGCCTCTAACCATCAGCCACAAGACAGAAGTTGCCAGAAAATCTGGGGGATTTCTGGTGCCCATGAAGCCACCACTCTTCTACAGGAAGTACCTGCCATAAAAGTGTCCTGGGTCAGAGAAGTCTGTTGAGTGAAGTGGCAGAAATGGTGCCAGCAGGTATTGCCACAGGATACATAGCTTCTGCTCTTAGCTTTAGTGGGGCAAAGACATTCTTGCTACTGTGTAAATGGCTTTTTGTGAGTGCACCTTCATAATGCCACCCCAAGAATAGCTGCAAGATCGACAGGGGAACTCAAACCCACCAGACAGCTTTGGCCACAATACTTTTGCTTGTCGGATGGCTCTGAAGGAGGATATTGGAAAGCAAGATAGTGTTGTTTGTATTAAGTTACTTGAAAACATTTATCCTCCCTGAGAGCTTTGCTGCATGCATTCATTTTGCTGTTTGCGGTGTCACTTGCACTCACTGTGTGGCAAAATACAGTGACTGTAGCTAGACTAAATAGGCTCTGTGCAACACGGGATACTGGGACAGCACACACAGGCTGTGCAAAGTGCAGCTGTACAGAAAAGGACTGAAAACAGTCCCACATTGGCAAGTGGACAAGCTACTATCTGGTTAAAAGATTCATATGTCTAATAGTTTGACAGGATATAACTGCAGCAATAGAATTGAAATAAGTCTATAACTACCTTACACCCAAGTTTCTCCAGGAACATTCTCCTTCTTTGCTTCCAAATTTTGCCCTGGCAGAATTTAACAAGTCTCTATATTTGTGCAGAATTTATAGTAGCTATCTCTCAGCTCCTGGAGGTTGATACACCCCAACTGTATCAACAGCTCATGTGCTACAGCAGTCCCAGCACCAGTGTCACCATCCAGTGAACACTCCCAGTTAAAAATCCCAGCTAGGCACAGAGACGCTCTAACCAGCTCCAAACCTGCTTAGCTGTGGAGGTGCAGCAGAGTCACAAACCCTCCCAAAAAAAAAGGTCCAAAAGATCTGCTAGTGTTGCTCCTATGCTAGGGCAGCCAACCTTTGGATGCCTTGTTCAGGGGAAGAGAACTGAAAGTGACCATTGAGTGCCAGTGATTGCTCCCAAGAAATGGCTTCCATTTGGAGTGGGCAGCTCACCTGGGAGAGCTTCAGAGGCCATCCTGCTGGCTCCATGGGAGTTACCTGAGGTACTAGTCTCAAACAGAGCCTCAGATCAGAGCACAACCCAAGTGGAAAGACATGTCTGGAGCAGATCCTGGCCCTCTCATGACTGAAGTCTCCCACGGTCCCATGACTGCCAGTCAAGGCTGATTCAGTTTGTCTGAAAATTGCTCTCTTCTAATGAGAATCTAGGGTAACTTGCACCAGCCACCAATTAATATGCCTCCACATTGATTTTTCTCCCATGCATTTCTTTACTGACCAGCTACTGGACTTCCCAGTGCTAAGAATGGCATTTGAGTCAGGATTGATGAAGAGATTTCCATCAACACTTACTAGTGTGCTCAGATTTCCCTCATCTGTCTGCCACATTAGTATGAAATGGGTCCAGCCTTGCCTCCCTACCTAATGAGTTCAAACACACAAACAGAGGAAGCAATGCTGGATGGAGGCAACACAACAGGGCATGGTATGGTACACTACTCCTGAGAAATTCCTCCAGGAGCTGATAAGCTATGCAAGAAATCTGTGTAATGTCACTTCCGGAGTCAGCTATTACCACCAGGCCCATGCTGCTGACAGAGTTTCTTTAAACACTCCTCTTAAAGCACAGACTTGTACAGAAAATACCTTCAATGCTCTCTCTCATCTGCTGAAATTGTGTCATACTTTAAGAGCAATCTCATGCATATCTCCCTCCCTTGCCTCCTTACCTGGAGTGTGACCACAAGGAAAAAGGCAGCTGCAAAGCAGAGGCAAGATGCCCACAGTTTCTTCCTCCTCATCCTAATCATGCTACACTGACAGGTCTGACAGAGAACTTAGAGGCAGGCATCAGGAAGGCCAGCTTGTCTAAAGTCTTCAGCCTTTGCTGCAGGGCTTTCCCACTCCATCTTTACTCCTCTTCATGGTGACCACTGCGAAAATGGGTACAGCATCAATAAGCACCACTCCTCCAGCTCAGTAGTTAATTTCATGTCTACCTGTAGCTTCCCATAGGTGCCAGAGACATATTTGAGTCAGGTACCCAGAAAGCAGCCTGCACAAAACAGGCAGACTCACAAACAGGTAAGTGATGAAAGACCTTCCTTCCCTGGGCAAGCCCTGAAAATGCTCCTGGAGGAGGCCAGAAATAGCTGGCCTTGGGACTTACTACACTGGAGTCTTCTGGGACTTCTGTTCACCAGCGTTATCTAGCCCAATGCATAGAGGAAGTAACCGCAGAGCACACAAACTCTCCACACCTAAAAATATTTAAATTTAACAAGTTCCCTTTCCCCTGTAATCTACATCTGAGCTGGTCTGCCTCTCCTCAAATAACTCTTCCCCTTCCCCGATAATTTTTTTTAGCTTTCACAGAGCACCACTGTTTGCTGCATGCTGGATGTTACTGTGTGAAGATCCCGGCTCCTGACAACAGGAGTAGGTGCAAATTCCAGCTTTGTCTTAAAAAAGAAAAAGACGATGAGAGAAAGGTAAGACTTTATCTCTCACAGGAGTAAAGTTTGAAAATGTGGGTATTCTGAAAGCTCAGAAAGCAGAAATATACACCAAAAAAATGTTTAATAAACTTCTACTTTAAAACTCATCTCTTTCAGAGATGTGCCTCCTGTAATTTAGGCTGGTTTTCTATGAAAAGAAAGTGTACGCAATTGTATTGTCTTCACGTGCATGCACCTGCCAGCTTTCCTCCAACCTAATCCCACTCACAAAGTTCCAAAAACCTGACCAAGAGGGATGGGTCCCAAAACTACTACCTGCCCTAGTCCTACCTCTGTGGCACTGGCAGCTAGAGACAAAAAAGTTCATCCCTTCCCATTGAACACCAGAAAAGTCACTTTAGTAAAACCCTACACAAAACCATGCTGTGTGAGTTCAGCTCAGCGTGGGACAGATGTTTTTTAAGGTTTTGTAGGGGCACAAGAGTGCATGGCTGCCAGCTGAGCACTTTTCAAATCAGGTCAGATCTTTTCAAGGCCTCTGCACCTCCTGTGCCTCCTGCACTACGGCCACACTGGGGCACCAGGAGGCGAAGGGGCTGCATTCAGCCCACGGCTGTGCTCGTGACAATCTTCTACCTGTGCGTGGAGCAGCCACAGAGGGCTCTGGCCCGGCCCAGCCCGCTGACCTGAGCTGGCAGCGCCTCTGAGCCTCGGCCAGGACCGGCGGACCTGAGGAGAGAAAGACAAACCACCGCCTCCACCTAGCAGCCGGCAGCTCCCCTCCGACCCCTTCCAAACTTCCTGCTAGCTCTCCCCGCTGCCTCCCCTTCCAGCTCTGCCCTTCCTCGAGCCCCGCATCCCGGCCGGGGCTGTGTCTGTCCCCCGCCCCGATGCTCGGCCCGCCCCGCGGTCCCGGCCTCTGCTCCCCAAAGCCTCCGCCTGCCCCGTACTCACCCCGAGAAAATCGCTCCCGCCTCACCGCCGCTCTGTTTGGGTTTGGGGTGGGTTTTTTGGGGTCCTTTTTCTTTTTTTCTTTTTTTTTCTTTTTTTTTTTATTTTTAGTTTCAGTTTGCGGGCGGAGAGGGGCGGGTGCCGGCCCAGCGCTGCGCGGGGCCTCGCGGAAGGGGTGTGGGGGGCGGCCCGGATCGGCGCCTCCCTCCACGCACTGCCCTGCTGGCCGCAGGTCGCAGGGCTGTCAAAAAAAGAAACGGGTCACGGAAGCTGGAAAGCCCCGCCGTGCCGAGGCCGGCACCCCCCCACCACTACCACCGGAGGCCGGGCCTTGGTCCCCGCGGCGGTCGGCACCCTGTCCGCCGGCGCGGTGCTGCCAGAGCCGCGGCCCCTCTTCGTACCGTTTTTGGCATCTGCTATTTGTCGTGAAAGATAGTTACTCTGAAAGGCTGGTTCTGCCGGCCCATGTTTACCCACTGAACAGGGAACACATGTACATGTCTGTATTTAGTATGCATCTGTCCCATACATGCGCTTTTGTATTAGCACAGAGATAGTTGACACCTACACAGTTCTTTGTATCTACTTGTATTTACACACAAAGGCTGGGAAGCACTGCATCTGCTGCTTCTAACCCAGAGGTGCCAGGCAGGGGAGATGCAAGGGGGCAATTACCTGGGGAGTGGCGAGAGGAAGAATCCCAGAGAGGGCAGAGGGAACACCTGATGTGCCTCGACTGACGTGCATGAGTGATATAAATTGCGCAAATGTTATGCATACAGCTCATCTCCTTACTTGATGGTGGGTCGTGCCTGCAGCCTTCCTGAGAGGCTCACAGAGGTAACCCAGTGGACAACCCAAATCCAGCCCTCAGCAGCAGTTTAAGTGACCTCTGCCATGCCCACTTTGCCCCCTTTCCTCGATAGCTATGCTTGCCTGCAGTCCATTTGGAGTAGTGCCCATCTCTTGCAGCACATACTGCACCACAGGGCTCTCTCTGAGCTAACCAGGCTCCTTCTAAGACAAAAACTCATCCTATTTATTGCTTCTTACCAAAGGTCTTACCTGCTGGAGTCATATTTTTAAGTAGAAACTTCAGGTGGGGTTTTATATTCTCTGTGAACTGTGGTTACAGATATCAGACCTGTAATACAACCAGTCTCCACTGATTCTGGGCCAGGAGCCATGCAGCAAGAACCTCCAAGTAATATTTTGTAAAGCAGATCCATGTGAAGGCAGGCCTGATTCTGCAGGCCTAGCTAAGGCTTTTAGAGTGCCCCAAGGCTCAGAGGACTCAAGCTAGCATGCTACAACATGTGTGTAGTTCAGTAAATTAAACTGAGCCGTTGGAGATGAATCAGAAGCCTGGCAGAGTTTATGGAAGGTTGTGCTGCGATCCCACTGGGTTTTGGTCTGGTCTGTCATTTTAAAATTCAGTTATAGATTTCAAGCTTCCTCAGCTGGCAGACTCCTATGTCACGAGGACACAACTTGTTTGTAACATGCATCAGCTTTCTGCAAAAGGCTTGCTTTTCTCAGTTACCATCCCTCAAACCCTTAGAAGCCGTCCACAGACCCCAACAACGCACACGTTCAGACTGAAAACACAGAAGCTAGGCCTGAGGGCAGCGGGATGGCTATCCGGTCTGCTGTCTGCCCCAGGCCATCAGCAATATATTCTTGGACCAGCTCCATCCAGTGGCTGGAGCCAGATAAGCTCACTTTTGTTTCTTGTCCTGCTACGCCACTCTGAGGAAATAAGCTCCTGTTGCAGGATCTGGCCTGTCTGTTATCCACGTGAAATAGCTGGTAAAGATGATAGGCAACGGCAGGTCATTATGTGTTAGTTCTGGAGGAAACACGACCAGAAAAACTAAATTGTTGCTCGAATAGCAGAGCTAATAAACCAGATGTCTTAAAGATCTATGTCTTAAGTGCCCTCTGCCCATGGAGAGCTGTTGGTATCTGACAAACTCGAAACGCGTTTTCCTCCACAGGTTAGTAACAGTGACATTCCTTTCTGCTCTGTCTCTTACAAAACAGGATTTACTGCCTTTGAGGTTTCTGTCATTCATAAGCACACATTTCCTCTGCTCTGTTTATAATTTTAATATACCTTGTTTCTTTTTAGGCCCCTCTTTTTTTAGAATGTTATGCATTTTATAACTTCTTTTTTTCACTTACTTATTGCTGGGTAGCCTCTCTGTCTCTAGGTACATCTTTCTCCAGTTCCTTTCTGTTCCATTCATAGTCCAACACTAAACTGGTGCCATTTTGCAAGTTTCCATAGGGGAAGAAACACAGCTCACTGTGTCTGCAGCACTTCAGCGCCTCAGCATCAGTCACGCCAGGGACCTGCTACTTGCAGCTCTGTAACTTTACACCTCAGCTGCTGCAGCAGCGTTTCCCAGAGCATGTTTTCCCGTGTGTTCCCACCGTGTCAGTCTGGTGTCGTCAGCCTTATGGCCTTGCACCTCCGAACTGATATTGGTGTTAGGGTGGGTTGTTGCAGGAAATATGCTACCCCTGGCGTAAGAAACGCCTCCTCTTACTTCTTGTGTCTCAGATTTTAGTTTATAGTCGTGAAAACCAAGCACAACACAGTGGAGAGCAGCCATCCAAATAACCGGGAGGTGCAACCCTGCAACACATGGGCAGTAACGTGACCACCGGTCAGGGCACACGGCCGACAGATCCTGCCGAGCCCGTAGGTTTCCACCAGGGCAGGGCGGACGCGGCAGAGCGACCTGGAGAAGGACCCTAGGCCCAAGGCCCGGCCCAACCTCCCGCTGCCTCCCCCTGCGCTGGTACGTGTCTGACGGTGAACGAGCAGACTCGTGGATTACAGCTCCTCTGGTCCCTGCCGGTACCGGTCACGGGCCTGGGGGCGGAGGGCGACTCCCTTGCCAGTGCAGCCGCCAGCCCAGCGGCACTGGCGGGCGCGTTCCCAGCGGGCGCGTTCCCGCCGCCACCGCCGGCAGCATGGCCCCCGCCCTCCGCGCCAGGGGAGGCGACAGCAAGCCACGCCGCCGCTCTGCTCCTGCCGTGACAGCCTCTATGGTTCCGCCACGCCCCGGAGGTTTCCGTAGGGCGATGGCGGCACCGGCGGCGGCGACGCCGGAGTTGGAGCCGGAGTTGGAGCCGGAGTCGGAGCCGGAGGGGAAGGACGATGAGGAGCCAGAGGGCTGCTTCGGGCAGCTGCTGGAGGAGGAAGAGGAGGAGGACGCGGACGCCGACGCCGGCTGCGTGCTTTACGGGTATGGCCGCGGCGGCGTAGCCCCTGAGCGGTCGGGACGGGGCTCCCTCCGCCGGGGGCGTCACGTCGCCTCGCGTAGTTTCACGTCGCGTCACGTGGAGGCGTGCTGCGCGCGCGCCCCCGGAAGCGGCTCTTCGGGGTGGGAAGGAGGATGGGGGAGCCGGGGGCCGGCGGCGGGCAGTTGCAGCCGCCTCTGCTGCTGGGGGAGGAGCAGGAGAAGGAGGAGGAGGAGGGTGGCGGCGGCGGCGGTCTTGGCTACGTGCTGATCAGGTACCGGGCGCGCGGGCTGGGCGGAGGAGGAGAGGCTGGGCGGGAAAGTGAGAGTCGGCGGGGAGGCGGGATGCCGGCGTCCCGGCATCCCACCGCTCCTGCCTCAAGGTGTCGGTGGTGGCAGCTGGAACAGAAAGCGTTGGGGTGGAAGAGGCGGCTGTCTGCTGACAGCCCCTTGGTGTCACGCACTGCTCAAACCCAAGTAAGTCACAGCGTTGCGGCTGTGACAGCCCGAGGGTGAGATGATGGATTACTTTCCTCTCCCAAGTTGTCTTACAACTGGATGTTGGTCGGGTAACGTATGCCGCTACCTCCTTTTCTTGCTCATGTGCTAGTCTGTGTTAGAGACAACAGTACAGTGACACTAATAGTGGCCACTGAGAATGAGGATGTGTTGCTGGACGTAGATTTGTGCATGTAGTGGTTTGAGTAGCATTTTAGAAGTGTTGAAAAGACAGAAATATATATTTACAGGAACAGGAAGGAATGGGCAGATATTGAACCTGTCCCTCAAAGTGATGGGCCAAGTCCTGTTGTTCAGATCATCTACAGTGAAAAATGTAAGTTTTAAATATGTTCTGCATTGAAAACTTAAGGTGGTTAAATTTGTATTTGTCCTTAGCTCTGTTAAAGCAAGACTTCGTGTTTTGGGTAACATATTTTCTAGAGTAGCAGTGTGAAGAAATTAATTCAGTATTTATCGTGTTATGGTGGTTGTGTGTGATGTTTTTACCAAGCATCTCTGAAGTTGAATCTTCACCTGAGATGTTAATAGCCAAGGTTTTATTTTAAAATCACGTGGCTTAAGAGGTAGTATAACAGATAGCCTGGTTCACATAATAAGGCATTTCTAACCCACAAGTGGAAGAGACACATGAACTTACCGCATCTGGGGAAACAGTGTAAGTAAGCAGCGAGGAGCTTACTGATTGTTTTGGATATTGTTGAGATGGTGTATTTTTAAGATAATGAGGCTCTGAGCAGCCTGATTTACTTGGAGATGTTCCTGCTTCTTGCAGGGGGGTTGAATTAGGTGACCTTTAAAGGTCCCTTCCAACCCAAACGATTCTATGATTCTATAATTTGACAGCTTTTTGGTATACTAATATTGTTTGGATGTTTCAGTTAACAGTGCTATCAGAGCAGTACATAGCTATCATTTTAAAGAGGTGTATTTAAAGTACATAAAGTAGGAAGTGACTTCAAATGATTATTAACCGAATTATTAACCTGATCAGGCCATTATTTCATAGCCTTGGATAAGATGCTGTTATCTGTTTAGTTCGAGATGTCTATGATTATTTACGGGCTGTTCTGCATCGGGATGAGAGAAGCGAAAGAGCTTTCAGGCTAACAGCAGATGCCATTGAGTTAAATGCTGCAAACTACACAGCATGGTAAGTGATAATCTTGGGATGATTTCTGTTTTCTGTTGTTTCTATCTATTCGATTGCCGACCTCTTATGTCTTTAATAATTTTGTTAGTCTAATCTGGGCATAACTAGCTGAGTTTACACAGAGGAGTAGTGTAAACTTCCGGTGAGCTTCTGAAGAAAGCCTTTGTTCAGTATTTTCCATGTCTCATTTTCATTCAGTGGCTTTCATTCATTTGGCTTTGAGGATGTTATCAATCAAGGTCAAGATTAGCCGCAAAAAGGACTTTGCTGTTTAAAATTAGATCAGTTACCTGATAATGTGGCCTTGGCAAAATGCTGAAGATGCCCTCAGTTGACTTCAAGAGGAGGCGTAAAAGCATTATAGGTGCTGTTTCCTGCTAAATAACTGTTTACTTAGTAAACAGTGTGGTTTAGAAGATCTATCAGATTAATGTTCAGTTAGGCAATGAATAAGCACTGAATTTCTGGTATTCAGAGTAGGGCCTTTTAACTCGTGATTGCTAACAAGTACCCCTTGTACATCTTTATTGCACTAACTTGCATAAAATCAGAAAGTTTACATTATTTTAAGCACATAAGTCATCATTTATAGGATGGTAAGTCTAGCGTGTGTAGACAAAGGCTAATTTGAAACAAGATTGCTGTGATCTTAGGTGACGTATTGTTGTAACCAGTCGTATTCCAGTTCACTGTTCGATAATTGAATGGCCTTTAAGAGACCTGGATATGTTGTTTAGGTTTTTTGCACTCTTTTTAACTCCATATCTGTTAGAGGAACCATGAAGAAACGTTCTCTCTGTATTGTCCTCTAAACTTTAGGAAAGCACTGTTGCAGTGTTTGAATGCTTTACTTTTATACAGGCATTTCCGGAGAGTCCTCCTGCAGTCTTTGGGAAAGGATCTCCATGAGGAACTTAAGTATATTACAGCTATCATTGAAGATCAGCCAAAGAACTACCAAGTCTGGTAAAATCATGCTTACTTTCCAGTTCTGAACATTTTTGCAGATAATTTTTGTTTTGTAAATTGTCTAGAATAAGTTGTGATCGTTGATCCTGAAAGTTGTTAAGAGTTGCTTCCTGCATCTACTGCAGTGGCAGTAGTGGAGGAGTTAAATGGAGTTGCATAAGTATTGCTGCCAAAGTCCTCTTTAGCAGTTTGTTCTAAACATATGATTATGACATGCTAAAAAGGTTTTGTTTTCTTTTAATTTTGATTTTTGAACTGTCAAAATAAGTCTGACAGATCAAAAAAAAAAAATTCATGAAAAGGCAAACAAAGAGACAAATAGAAATTAGTATTTTTTCTTGGAGTTTGCTTACCTGCTGTTTGGTTTTTTTCCAAGTCGATGGGAATTGGCCAAACAGTAGCATTGTTATTGCTAGAGAAATTATGTAGTACTATAAAATTTTATTCTTGGCCATGAGTGTTAAAAGTGGAAACATGTTACTCCAAATAAACATAACTTGTTGCATAACTTGTAGCATTTGTCACTGCTGGTATAATCAAGGGTTTTAGTGAGGTAGGCGCTCCTCTCAAAAACTGCATTTTGATAGCTCTTGTTATTGCTACACTGTCCGGGTTTGATCCCATAACCAACACATGAGCCATCTCCATCTGCCACACCAAATTAATACTTTCTTCCATTGTACACCAGTTTCTGAGGGATGACACTAATTCGACACGTTGTACATACGCTGTTAAAACTGGTGCATACAAGCATTGATACAGCATAAGGGCAATAATATCTCACCCATCAGGATCTCTGACGTTTTGCAACTGTATCGTTGTATCTGATCATCATTGGCTATAGGACTTATGTCGTAGTTTAACCACACTCAGGACCAAGCTACACAGTGTCTTACTCCCCTCCACCCTCCAGTGGGACGGAGAGGAGAATTGGTAAAGAAAAGGTGGCAAAATTCACGGGTTGGGATGAAACAAAAAATAAATTTAAGAGAAAAAACAGAAGAAAACAAAACAGAGATGGAAAACAAATATAGCACAATAGCTCACAGCAAATCCCAATGCCCAGTTTCCTCCCAAGTAGCAGGAGACTCCCCTGAGCACTGTCCTCACTTTTATACTGAGCAGATGTCACATGGGATGGAATAGCCTTTTGGCTAATTTGGGTAAACTTACCCCACCTGTTAGCTAATTAGTAAACTATCCCAGCTGGTTGCCCCAGCCATAGGGGCCACCAGCTCCAGTTCTCCTCCCAGCTCAGGTGAATGTTAACTCTATCCTAGCCAAAACCAGGACACCCCCATGCCCTCTTTCCCCTTGTGCTGCTTGTGGGGGAAGGAGGTAGAGATAATGTTAAGCCTGGGAAGAGGGAGGGGAGGGGGGAAGTTATCTTCTTCTCTTTCTCATTGTCCTGCTTTGGTTTTAATAATAAATTAATAGTTTTCCCCAAGTCGAGTCTGTTTTTGACGTAATGGTAACTTTAAGGATCTCTCCCTGTTCTTATCTCAAACCTTGAGGCTTTTTTTTTATATTATCTTTCCCTATTCTCTTGGAGGGTGGGGGGAGTGAGAGAGAGGCTGTGTAGTCTGGTTCCAACTGGGGCTAAACTACAACAACTCAATAAATCTTTTTCACACATTAATAAGCAGGTAGCTGCAGCTCCGCTATCCCAGGCTCACAAAATCCATGCCAATATGCCTTCCCTACTCTTTTGCTGAGAGATAACTAAAAATCCCCTTAACTTTTTTGGAGTGTAAAAATGTGTGATCTGCACTTCCCTGTCCATTTGTTCCTGCTGCCCCAATATTTGTATGAGGGGTCATGCTTCCACCACCTCCTTGTGTTTTAAATCCAGATCAAATTCAAATTCTGTTTCAGAGTCCAAATATTTTCATTCCATTCCTCAGGATCCCATGACCGTTTCATACTGAGAGCGTGAACTTGGGAAATCAAAACCTTACGTTTTCTATATTTGTTCCTTTGTTTATTAGCAATACACGCTACCAACCGTTCTGCATTATCTTGCAGCTTATAGCACCTCTTTGCTTGAATAGTAATTACTTCCTGTGGCTTTGCGTCTTATAAAATCCTGTTTTCCTTTTCCAGTTCTCTCACTCTACTCCATAATGCAACAACTTCATGGTCAAGAGTTCTAAGACCAGTTCCTAATCTCCCTCCTAACTTGCAAGTAGAATCTGATGCCGCTTTCCATCGCAATCCATGCATAGCCATTTCAGTTGTCTGAGGTGTAATCACTGCCTCATGTCAGGCCATGCTTCCAGTAGAGCCAGTTTAGCTAGGAAAGTGGCCACGGGGCTCCAGTGCTCAGTACTGGGCCATTGCAGAATATGGGTAGTCACTATCACGGCCTCCCCAGTCCTCAACCTTTTTGTCAGCCATGGCATGGCTGTTCCTGGATCCTGCCCACTGTGCAAAATGTGTGAGATGACACAGACATGACACAGGAACAACCACAAAACCACAGATTAAATGCGAAGAGTAAATTCATTTTCATTACTTAATGAACCAGGGGATCTCTGAAGCAACACCCAGGCAGAGGCATGCCAGTGGGTATGCAGGCACTACAGAGCTCCATCCTTGATAGAAAGTGAGAGAGCGCAGATACCAGACCTGCTACTTTTTCGCATGTATACTGGGGACTCCTGCAGATGTAGTTTTCCACTGTGCTTTGATCTTTCTCACAGCAGGGCAGGAATCTCAAGCATGTTCAGCAGAGTGCCTCTGAGTTTATCATGGGCCTATGTTATCTAAGCACAGAGGTTCTACTTCTCAAGCACACAGAACTAAACAGTGATCAGCATGATATATGTTTTCTAAGTAGTACAGTTGCTACATGCTGTTTTAATACAGACCACACGTTCACAAATAAATTTTAGACTATTCTAAAAATAGTTTCTTCCTCTTGTCATTAGGCATCACAGACGGGTGTTGGTGGAGTGGCTGCAGGATCCATCCCAAGAGCTTGAGTTCATAGCTGACATTCTTAACCAAGACAGCAAAAATTACCATGCATGGCAACACAGACAATGGGTTATTCAGGTACTGTATCCACAGAAGTCTTGATTCACTATATAATCTGCTCAGACACGCATTTGGCACTTTATTTCTTAGGGCTGAAGGGGGGAAAACAATTGCATTTTAATGTGTGGTAGGGGTTAGCTGTAAAGTTGCCTTCTAGGAAGCAAGTTCAAAAAGGTCTGTTGTGGGCTGCTTGCTATTATGTGTGTATTGAATGGTGAGCTAATACCATTGTGTGCAGCTGAATAGGGTAGCATTCCTAGTGCACTCTTCCTTGGTTTTCTTTTAACTTTGTGTTGATTTCTTTAAAAAAGTCTTTGTTCAGTCTAATGTTCAGAGAACTTAGGAGCAAAGAGAATGTATTTTTAAGAATAAAAACTTTTGGTTGTGATATTATTCTCTCTTCCTTCTCTTTCCATAGGAGTTCAAATTATGGGACAATGAACTGGAGTATGTAGAACAGCTTTTGAGAGAAGATGTACGAAACAACTCTGTTTGGAACCAACGACACTTTGTAATTTTCAACACCACTGGCTATGATGATCCAGCAGTCCTAGACAGAGAAGTCCAGTTAGTAATGCTGTTCATGCTCACATGAAGCATTTTCCATTACATGAAAGCAAAGGAGTACTTTGACAGTCCCTATGGGCTTTTCTTTCCTGGTTTTTAATGCAGTTTTTGGGCTCACTCTCATGGACAGCAGATAAAGTGTTAGTGCATATATAGATGTGTTCAGTACCACTGACTTGTTGAGTAGTACTGAAGCGAGCTATGCTTACCCTGGGCAAGCTATTCTCTTGAATCTGTCTTCCCACCCTGTTGTTTATTGTGCAAACAAAGCTTTTAGCTTTTTGTAGTCAGCTAGCTATATTGGAACAACCTGCAGAAAATCTGTGACACTGGAACCACGTAAGTTATGCCGTTCATTAGTATCTTACATTTTACCCCTAGAAAACTTGGAAGGAGAGGCACTCTCAGTGTTGTACTAAACTGCGGTTTTAGTCATACAGTAGCCACAATGATTTAAAGATAACATGAATGTGGATTGTAGGAATAAGAATTGCCTTTTGTGAGGAATTTGATGCAACTGGATAAAAGAAAGGAACTTTCAGGGGTATATGGTTAGCAGAAAGACAACTACATGTGTCAGTTGCCTAGTTTTGAGAAAAATGAGCTTTGGAAACTGTTTCAAAGTGGTATGTTTGTAACTGAAGATAAACTGGGCTTCTAGCCATTTATTTTACTACTGATGGTGGTAAGGGAAGCTTCCTTGTATAGTTTTCACAACCCTGCTGGTCAGGGTTGATAGTTATGAGAAGATGTTTGTCTAAAGTGAAGAAGCAATGAAAAGAAGGTACTGCAGTTTTTTGGAGTCAATTTTCAGAAGAAGGACTGAGTCTCTGAATAGGTCCATTGGTACATTGTTCCTAGAGGATCCCAGCCCCCACCACCTTTCATGATTGTCTTTGCAAACTGCTCTAAGTTGTACTTCCCTTCTAGTTTATAACTTTCCTGCAGGTTAATAAATCTGAACCATTTCCATTACTTAGGCTTGGATATTTCCAGCTTTTTCTCTCCAGAGGTTAGATCTGACATCCTCCCTTGACCTGTTTATAACTGATTAGATGCTCAGGATAATTGGATACCATCTTAAGAATCAGACTAAGGTTAAGACTTCCCAGATGTCATTATAGAACCATAGTTGGGCTGCTTGTTGCTTGATAAACTCAGTATTTTTCATAGTGAGTGCAGGAGATTTAAAAAGGTTTAGAGTTGGTTGGGGATTTTTTTCCCAGTACTGCTTGTAGAACTTCTTATCAGTATCTGCTGTGTCTGAAAATCATCTGAATGCCTGGTTATGCTGGGAAAAGGCAGAAGATAAAGTCTGTTTTGTGAGGATGAAATGTGGCTTTGCGACTGTATGGCAGGTGCCTCTTGTTGCTTTGTTTTTAGCGGAGTTGCCTGACTGCTACTTTAAAAGAAGTGCTGCAGAAGGCTGCGTGAGGTGAAAGCTCAAGCTCTGCCTTTCTGTGGGTTTGCTTAAATGCAGCCTCATGAAAAAAGTTCTGCAAATAGGTACAGAACATACCATATGTAGTCATATTAACATAGCTCACCCCAGCCCATTTCAATCCCTTGCCATTTCAGAGCATCAAGACACAAATTATTCCTTTAGCATACCAGGAGTGTATATCATGTTGTTTCTTAGTGTTACTGTTCATAATTTTGAGAACTGTTTCATTATTGTATAAAACGTAGCAAATGGCACACTTCAGAATTTAAAAGAGTTCTCAAAATGTCTGCCCCTCTGAGACTTGTGGTGATTATATTGCAAGACATTTTTGATCTACGACATAGCTGAAATGGTCTGCAAAAAGACTCTGAAATATAGACTAGAGGGACATGTTTGGGAGCGCCTGAGCACATTCAGGTGGTATCTAACTGCATTATTAGTGGTTGCATTTCATGACTTATCTTTTTCTCACAGATACACTCTTAAGATGATCACAGCAGTGCCACATAATGAGAGCGCTTGGAACTATTTAAAAGGGTGAGGCATCTTTCTCTGTGGGGCAAAGAGGAAAACTGTAGAAGGTGTCTTATGCCATGCTCTTAACTGGAAAGAGCTTGTTGCTGTTCATTCTAGTGTTGTGTGCATAAGTGGGCAGGCAAAAACCTCCACAAGGGGTTAATGTATTAACCTAATTTCTCGGTAACTTTCCACTAAGTTTCTGGCCCTGTGGGAGCCTCCTCTTGTGGGAGGATTGCAAGTATTTCTCGTGCTTTTAAAAACTTAACCTATAATGCTACTGGGTTCAAGACCATAGAGTAGGATGTAATGAGCATGCTTTCAGTCTAATTTCTGTTCAGTTGAGCTATACTAGCTTACTACAACATTAAGCTGTATTACTGCTACATGCTGCTTACTTTCTGCCTTACTTGTATTTGCACCCTTATTTCAAAACTGATCTCCAAATAAAGGAGTCATAACAAAAATGTAATTCTTCACACCAGATTTCCCAGTGTTATGTTTCAAGCCTATTAACCTCTGTTCTAGGATTCTACAGGATCGTGGTCTTTCTAAATATCCAAAGCTGTTAGAGCAACTGTTGAATTTACAGCCCAGCCACAGTTCACCCTATCTAATTGCCTTTCTTGTGGACATATATGAAGACATGCTTGAAAACCAGTGTGATAACAAGGAAGAAACACTAAACAAGGCATTAGAGGTAAGTTTTGAGAGCTTTATTTTGCTTCTCAGGGATACCATCTATTGCTCTCTTGTTTTATATCCCAGCACAATGAGATTGATTTTCATAAAGAGAACATTCTCATGAATTATCTATAAATAATCATAGAATCATAGAACAATTAGGGTTGGAAGGGACCCTCAAGGGTCATTTAGTCCAACCCCCCTGCAAGTATCAGGGACATCTCCAACTAAATCAGGTTGCTCAGAGCCCCGTCCAACCTGGCCTTGAATGTTACCAGGGGTGGGGCATCCACGACCTCTCTGGACAACCTGTTCCAGTGTTCTACCACCCCCAATGTAAAAAACTTTTTCCTAATGTCTAATCTAAATCTCTCCCCCTCTATTTTGAAACCATTACCCCTAGTCCTGTCACAGCAGTTACGAAATCACTGTAAATTTTCTTCCCCTGGTAGTAAAGGAAGGTTTCTACTTCCTACAGAAGAAAGATGGTGTTTGAACAATTGAGGAGTTTCCAGTGCTAACTTTGTAGCATGAACTCACTGGCAGAATTAGCTTAAAGGCCAGCAGGCACTCGGGAGATCAATAAGGAATGTCAGGCATCATTTTCCACAGAGAATAAATGACTTCTAGCAATGTTGTGTATCTCACTATGCTTCATATTCGAGAAACTCCTTGCTGTGGTTTGCAGTGTAATTTTTACAGGAACACTTTTCATTCACTGTGGGACAGACTGGAAGTCAGTGTAATTAGGGCTGCAGTTCTCACCTGGAGTCTCTGTGTTCCAGCATCATTTTTTCTCAATGTTTTTTGCTTTGTTGTGTTCCAGGACCAGAGTGTAAGTAAGTGCAGTTGTACCTCCCAGATTCATGTCCCTTCTACTATTTCACTGAGTTTCACTTCTTCATCTATTTGGGCATGAAAGCTCCTATTTCTCAACTCTGGTTCACTGAGTAAGGCAATGTCATCTGCATAATAAAAGGGAATTGACTAGAACATTTGTAGGCAGTTTTCATACCATATAAATTTTACACAGCATATCCAGTGAGTAGGGTTGACTTTTGCTGCACCTCACTGTTTACCTAGATCAAAATAAAACAAAAATCAGAACATATACCAGCACCAGCTCTAACATGTTGTGACAGAAAGTTACTGACTTGCATGGAGAGTCTTTTTGGGACACCCTGCTAAGAGAAAAACCATAAACAAAATATTTCCTGTCAGTCCATGAGGAGTACTGAAGATACAAGAGCAGGATGTTCCCCTTCTGTTTTGAATGAAGTGGTTTACAGCCTAGTGGATCACTAAAAGACCAACCTTATCAGGAAGTCACAAGTATACTGTGCTGTACTACAGGCTGGATAGGCTGGGGTCGATGACAAATGGTAGGCACCAAAGGGAGTCACAAGGGAGAAGTTGCCACTGAAATAGGACTGGAGAGATTCTTGTGCAGAGTCAGATTGGTTGACTATCAGTTGGAATTTACATCAGTTCAAGGCCATTGGACAGTTGCGAATCTGGTGAATAAAACAAGTGTTGCTAAGAAACGTGTTTCTAATACTGGTTGAACCATATATTGTATGCATTTTATAAAGATAATTAAGGGTTCCATAAGCTTTTGGTGTAACACTTATCTCTCAATTTTCTTTCATAGTTGTGTGAAATTCTGGCTACAGAAAAAGACACCATCCGAAAAGAATACTGGAGATATTTTGGAAGGTGCCTTAAGGACAAGCACAGCTCAGGCACTGAAAAGAGCACACTGACAGACAAGCAGCAGCAACTGAATGTGGAAGAAAACAGTGTTAATCTCTCAAGCTGTTCTAAACCAGTACTAAGTAGAGTCACCAACTAGTTTAAAATCAGTGTAGTATTCCCCTGGTGAAGAGATATTGCAATGAAAGAGTGGTGGAGAGTGCTGTATAGTCTTGGGTAGCTGCTGTTACTCATGATAGCTCTAGGTGCAGTCAATAAATGTATTAAGGTTTAATTATTGAAATAATAGAATTGTAAGATGGTTTAGGTTGGAAGGGACCTTAGAGATCATCAAGTTCCAACCCCCCTGCCCCAGGCAGGGACACCTTCAACTAGATCAGGTTGCCCCAAGCCCCATCCAACCTGGCCTTGAACACTTCCAGGGATGAGGCATCCACAGCTTCTCTGGGCAACCTGTTCCAGTGCCTGACCATCTGAAAAGAACCAAGTAAAGAATTTATTTCCTAATAATAAATACATAAAGCTATAGCTGCTATTTATAAGGCACCAAACCAATTTCTCATGCACTGGCTTATCCGCTCATAGTTCCTAACGCAGTCACATCAGGTGCTGCAGTAATGACTGCAGGTAACTTAGCTGTAATGGATGTAAAGTAGCGTACTTCTGGTTAGTTACCTGGAGAAGCAAAGGCTCTGGGGAGACCTTATAGCAGCCTTGCAGAACCTAAAGGGGGGGCCTATAAGAAAGCTGGAGAGGGACTTTTGACAAGGGTGTGTAGTTAGAGGACAAGGTGTAATGGCTTTAAACAGAAAGAGGGTAGATTTAGATTAGATATAAGGAAGAAATTCTTTACAGTGAGGGTTGTAAGGTGCTGCACAGGATGCACTGCAAAGGATGTGTGTACTTGCACGAGAAAAACTGCTGCTTCTGCCCTGTTTTCAGTAAGTGGCTATTGTAAGCTGTGTTCTTGGCATAGAGTTTTTGTCTGATAGGAAGTATTTTCTTGGAGATTATCATAAAGCGAACAAATAAATACTATTATTTATTCCCTAATATGAACACTCTTTCTGATACTAAACATTAAAAGCTGCTTCTGTAATTAAACTGTAGTGGGGTTTATTTTAAATGCCTGAAATACGTTAATGCATTCTTTAAACTTAAAACTCACAAGGAGTGGAATTAATGTGTCACAGAATCATAGAATAGTTTGGGTTGAAACGGACCTTTAAAGGTCATCTAGTCCAACCCACCTGCAAGGAGCAGGGACATCTTCAACTAGATCAGGTTGCTCAGAGCCCTGTCCAACCTGGCCCTGAATGTTTCCAGGGATGGAAAATTCATCATTTTCCAGGGATGGAAAATTCATCCCCATCCACCACCTCTCTGGGCAACCTCTTCCAGTGTTCTGCCACCCTCATTGTGAAAAATTTATTCCTAATGTCTAATCTGAAGCTACTTCCATCTATTTTAAAACCATTACCCCTTGTCCTATTGCAACAGGCCCTGCTGAATAGTTTCTCCCCGTCTTTCCTGTAGGCCCCTTTTAGGTACTGAAAGGCTGCAATAAGGTCTGCCTGGAGCCTTCTCTTCTCCAGGCTGAACAGCTCTAACTCTCTCAGCCTGTCCTCATAGCAGAGGTGCTCCAGCCCTCTGATCATCTTCATGGCCCTCCTCTGGACGCTCTCCACCTGGTCCATGTCCTTCGTATGCTGGGGGCTCCAGAGCTGGATGCAGTTCTCCAGGTGGGGTCTCATGAGAGCGGAGTAGAGGGGCAGAATCATCTCTCTCAACCTGCTGGCCATGCTCCTTTTGAGGCAGCCCAGGATGCAGTCTTTTCTTACAATGAGAGGGACTTTACTGCCCCAGTCCCTGTCTTGCGGTCCATCCAGTTGAGAGGTGTGGGAAGAGGGGTCACCAGTGAAGACTGAGGCAAAAAAGTCCATTGAGTACCACAGCCTTTTCCTCATCTGTTGTTACTAGTTACTAGTTCACCAGTCTTGCCTATTGTGGGGGTGTACTTTCTCTGACCTTCCTTTTCTGGCTGACAATATATGAAAGCTATATCATTTTTAGAATTCTTTTTCTGCTTTCCCAGCAATAGAGAAAACATTTTTACAGAGCATTACAGAGCTCATTTACACATGAGCATTTAAAGTGGACATGAACTTCAAACTTTTGGAGATTTGTGACCTGCTTTTTCCCTTTTAATTTTTTTTTAACCACATTTGCAGCTCTAGTATAGAACAAAAAGTGTATGTTCCTACTCCCATGAATTGTTCCTGATTGAAACTACTTTAAATATGGAGTACTGATCAGACAGGATGTTCAAGGTCTTCAGGACAAAGTAATATTTGCCACTACCAGTCAAAAAAGCTCAGAGAGATAGAACAGACAAATGCAATCCTTAAAATAATCAATGAAGAGGGAGTAGAATTTTGCTTCTGTGTATGGTGGTCGTACTAAGTTCCTGTATCTTTCATAAACAAAATTCAGAAGGCACTTGGAGTAAGGCAGAGTATTCTTTATAGACACTGGCATGAATTTCAGAGAAAACTCATCCCAAGGTAAAATGATGAATAGTGTCCACTGGGACAGAGTATTTTGGGATGTGACCTCTTAGTCACCTGTGGTCTGAGGAAAGATCTTAGATTCAGCCCTGTTGTGCTTCTGTGTCAAGAATGGTGGGATCCTCTGACAAGATTCTTAAACAATTTTCTTATGATGTGGTCAGCTTAGGGCCATCTTATGCTTGAAAATGATGTCTAGAAGTAATCAGTAGAGAGACGTCATCTGACAAGCTTAATAGGATTTTATCCTGGGTATACAAGCATAGTGATATTTGCAAGGATAATGCCACTTCTGAGCTAAGTTTACCAGTGAAGGAATAACCAGGTATGTACTCAAACAGAAGAATATGTTGAGGCTCTGAGCAACCTGATCTAGTTGAAGATGTCCCTGCTCCTTGCAGGGGGGTTGGGCTAGATGACCTTTAAAGGTCCTTTCCAACCCTAACTATTCTATAATTCTGTAGTATCTCATCTCATGGAAAACAAATGTGTGACCAAAAAATCATGCAGATCCTAAGAAAACACCATGCTGGAAGGTAATTAGGTTTTGACAGAAATGTTTGTTTTTCTTTAAAATGTTTTTGTTTACTGTCATTCAGACTACAGGGAAGCCCTAAAATTATCTTCAAAAGGCAGCTCAGTTCTGTGGTCATCAGCCACACTCAGAAATACTGATCTGTCAGAGCTGGGAAAATGACAGGCTGCCCAGCCAGGTTGCAACTGCAGCTACCAACCCTTTAATTTTAAAATTGTGTCTAAGACAGAATCTTTCTCATGGTAGTAGGAGCTTGACAAAATGTATGAGCTATAGAGAGAAGGATCTTACGGTAGGAAATGTTAGATGACTTCAACCTGTAGGCATTGGTACTGACTGCCTATGATAAGGGGAAATGCCGAACTGATTTATCCCAAGAGTTCGTCTGTACAAGAAAATTTAGCTGTTGTTACTGATTGTGTGTAGAGATGTGACTCTTGTGTACAGTTTTATTACCAAAGAGCTGTGCCTAAATGGAAAACTGTATTGGTACAACTGTCCCTTGTAAATCAGTGTAATTGGAACATTCAGTGGAGTACAGAGAATTATTAAAGCATGTGAAATAGTTTCCTATTTCTGCTTTCATCAGAGGCTGATGTTCTTGCATTGGCCTAGTTCTGTCTGTCTGTCTGTCTAAGCTGTTACTGACTTCCACCTTATTGTCTCTGCAACTCCGCTGACAAAACAGTGCACAAGTCCTTCCTAATCTATTCAGTACAAAACCACCTCAGCTAGCACAAAATGCTTCTATCAGTTTTTGTTTGCTGAGGCAGATTACGAGCGTGCTGTTCAGCTGGACCTTCTGTGGGAGCAGTATCCTCCAGCAGGGAAGGAGTGAGGTTTCTAATCACTCCTACCACACAAGACACTTCTGTCCGAGTGCTAGCAGGCAATTCATGCAGTCCAGTAGTGACAAGGGGCTTATGGAGTGATGGCCCCTACAAGAGGACAAAATGCCTTAAAGTGCCTGTGGCTTTAGAACAAAGGGGTAAGGGAACAACATTAAGTCATGCTTTGGAGTCATCCCTTAGAGACTCACACGGCGGCTTTGCAAATGCTTGTCAACTTGCCAATGTGCAAGTTCAAAATAGGCAGGGGAGACAGTGCAGCTGTGGTTTTATTGCCCTGTGCACGCAAATGGAGAGAGAATATCTTCATTAAAACACCCTGAGCCACATGTCTTAGATGCTGTCCCAGGTATGGCATGGTGGATGCAATGATAGGGAAAATGCTCTTCAGCGTAGCTCACGCGCTTTTCTGAACATCAGTGCCTTCTGCATGTTACTGACATTGTAGGATAAGGTGTGTGCTTTGCACTTTCTATTCCAAGCATGGTTTTAGTTGATTACCCCTGTGGCTTTTGAGTTGGCAGCAGATTTCCCTAGTGTATCTTGTGCACAGGTTGATTTGGAGAACTTGGGTAAGATGATCTTTGGCTGAGTTTTGGCAAGCCTGTTAATGTGGCAGTATGGCATTTTACTTCTAGTCCTCAGGTGTCAAATATCCTTCAATATTTAGTTTTTCTTGTAAATAAACATCTCTATTAAATGTGGGGCCCTGCAAGGTAGGTACAAGGCTACGAGCAGGGCTGCACTTACCCAGGAAGGGTGGTCTGCAAGGATTCATGTGCTTACTGATGGAATGCCTCGTGCTAGGCGCGGATAGGTACACGGGCGTAGGGGGTGGGTGCGTTTGCGTGCGTAGAGGGTGTACAGGTATATATTGCGATGTGACGCAGCAATAAATTGAGAGCTGACTCCACGGTATCCGTGTCTGTGTCTGACTCCCCGGGACAGGGTCCCGGTAGGGAAAAGGGGGGTCAATTAGTTGTTGCATGGCAACAAGTGGTGACCCCAACGTGATCCGATGTGATCCGATGTGATCCGATGTGATCTGGGGCGATCCGAAGTGATTTGGGAATCTGGCAGATCGGGTTTTCGGTGCACCAAGGCGAGCGGGGCTCAGGGTAATCCAGACTTCATCACGTCGACAGTATCTGTCAAGGAAACGGTGAAGGTTCTGAAGGTACTGGCTAAAGAGGTAGGCGGGAAGATCTCCTCTAGCGGTACAGAGGATCTCATCCGATGGATGATACATAAGGGGATGATCCAACAGCCTTCGCAGGTGACGGATCTGGGAAATGTAGCAGCGGAGGAGGGGGAGCTGTTAGCTTCTGCCGCTGCGGGGGACAAAGCCGCCCTGTCCCTTACTCCCGAGTGGGGGGCAGTTAAGAGCTGCCTTGAGAAGGTCCACGATGTTTGGGGTGTTTGGAAAGTCGTGGCCTCAGTGGTTCGCAGGGATTCACCAAGTGAAAAGGGACCCAACTCGGGTCCCGATGGTCAGACTAGCAGTGACACACAGAGCGGTAGTGAGGCGAGAGCTAGTTTTGAGGCGGCGCCCGAGGAGTTGCGGAATGCGGAGCAGGGTCCTAGTGCCTTCCCGGTGGAGAAAGGGGATCTAGTTTATAAGCCGGATGCCGCGGCTGATGCGTTCTTCGGAGGAGAGCCCGATTTTCCAGCGACGCCTGCCTTGGGGAGGCCTTTGCCCTCTGCGCCACCGGCCTACGAGGGCCCACTTGAGCACATAAGCGTGCCCTCGGTCCGGCCGGAGAGGGTTCCCCTTCCTCCATCGATGGGTCCACAGTCATCGATGGCGGGGGGGGGAAGACCTAGTATCTATATTTGTGCTATTGCTTAGTGTTCAGGTGTGTGCGGTGTCACAGATCGACCCCATTGGAACAAGTGATACATCCAGGTTTATATTGCTGCATGCAAAGCACAGCATTAAGTTATAAGATCTTTAAGTGGAAACGGACAGGCAGTGAAAAAAAAAAGAAGAAAAAAAAGGACAAAAAAAAAGACAAAAAAAAAAGAAAAACAAAAACAAACAAACAAAAAATTTTCCTGCACAGGTATAAGCAGTCTGTGTGTGTATGCATATAAGCATGAAGTGAATGCTATGGAATAAGGGGTGAATACTGTCTTGGTTTCAGCAGGGATGGAGTTAATTTTCCTCTCAGAAGTATGTGAAGAATGTTGATAAGAATGCTCTGATGATAAGAGTTGTTGTTAATGAGACCAAGGACACTGTCTGGCTTTCCAAGTCTCGTTAACGAGCAGGTGCAGGAAGCTGGGCCAAAGACAGACAGAGTATCGGTCATTTGGACATCGGGGGGTGAGAAATTGTACATTGTTCATTTTGTATATATTAATGTTCTTATACTTTGTTATTATTGTAGGTTTCTTCTTAGTAAACTGCAGCATAAGGCAACGTGTGATTGGCTGA